>PNEQ01115599.1:0-58179 GCA_003012365.1 Medauroidea extradentata
CAGACTGCGCCGCGAGTGTCCACTTTAACCGTTGTCATATCGTCGTACCAGGTCTAAGCAGAACTGCACAAACGTGAAAGGTAAGTATTCATTTCATATAACAAGCCCTCCACATATCGCTGCTCAATAACAGACATTGCTATAATCTTGATGTAGAATAAAACCAAATATGCGTAAAAATAACAAACGTGACGGGAGACAAATGAGATGCAGGTCGACCATTGCGTCTCAAATATTTTAACATTGGATACTGATAACTAAATACATATCGCCTCACATAATGTTTTGGACCATATGGCAGTAGTGGTATTTCCTCTGCATCGTGCCGACCACCGTAATATAGTCGGTTAGGCGCCGGTCTACGCTGCGAGAGGTCCTGGGTTCGAATCCTTGCTCGTGTATGGCTGTTGTGTTGTTCCTTCACCTTATCTTCATCGGTTGTTAAGGACCGCAACACCCTCTCACCTCACCGATACATCGTATTCTGACCGGTATTATATAGCACAACCCTAACCGGTAGCGGTATGTGACTAAGAACCGTAGAGCCGGCTGTTGCGAACGAAGACCTGGACTTTTCTACTCGTGAGCTTGAAAACACGTTTTGTGCACGCAGAAGCCCGCGGCACTACAAGGTCCAGCTGAGGAGTTGTACCAGAGAGCACTGCCTACGAGGACGTCATCCATCACGTGAGATGTCTGCGTGAATACATCAGCGGTTGCCTCGAACCGGGTCATCCAGCGCCTCCAGACTTCGTAGGTGCACCGAGACGAACGCGAGGTCCCGTAGTCTTATTCGCCGGAGTGTATGTATGTCTACAGTGTGAACACACATACTATTGTATTTCGTCCACATTAAAATAAGACACTACTCTGGATCCGCCTCTATCAATATTTTGACAAAAATACAAAACGGTTTTGACTCTGATGTGTAGTTATCTCTCAACTACTGTCGTTCTACAGCCCATAGTCTTCAACAGTAAATCAACTTAAGATGTTCGACACAGAGTTACACTCAAGTATGTTAAAATGCAGAACCATATGAAGGAAACGTGAAAATTAATCGAAAATCTTAGGGGATAGAATACAAGGTATGAAAATAATATCGGGAAAGTCTGAGAATAATTTCACACGTATTGACACAACAGTGCAATATAAACCGACTTGTAAAGTTGTTTTATAACGCGACTGCTGAGGACACACATATAGTTCTTCATCGTCAGTGAAATGTTAACGGCCCAATTGGAGGCACTCTGCCTTGTTTCTGTGTCTAAGGGAAACTAATAGGCATATCGTGTCGTTATTAAATGAGTCTGAATTATCAACTTACGTGAAGGAAAACTTTTCTACTTCGAAATATTGCCTCATACGAGTCTTAATGCGTCACGGCAGTGATGCGAGAGTTGAAGTAAAATAGTCTGAAAAGAACATAACGAGTACAAAATCCAGTTATCTAGCATTAAACGTAACTTCACAGAGCGACAGACACATCATCTGCACTGTAGTGTTGGACAATGAGCACGACCGATGTTTTTATTTTGTGAGAGAG
Source organism: Medauroidea extradentata (assembly GCA_003012365.1). NCBI lineage: Eukaryota > Metazoa > Arthropoda > Insecta > Phasmatodea > Phasmatidae > Medauroidea > Medauroidea extradentata. The sequence goes on from PNEQ01115599.1 coordinate 1,547, forward strand.
GTGGCGGTGGAGCCCCTTATTTCGGTACACTTCTGAAGCCAAATTTTGAAATAAAAGTACCGACTTTATGTTGCACAAAATGTCCAGGCCTTATTCGAAGCAAGGTAGATGTCGATTATTCCCTGGCTTGTAATTATGTCTGCAACGCCCACTCTGTAAAATTCCCACAATATTTAGCCAACATCTTCATTATTATTTCAACTATATATGTGCCTCCACCTTTTGCCACACTCCGACGCTCGTCTCTTCATAGACGTTCGGCAGGTACTGTAAAAATAATCTAGACGGCGATGTCTACCAATACCGTAAACGCAGTCATAATGGAACATTTTTGTCTGGGTTTCTATGCCGAGTGCGTGTGCAGGCGATGAGGAAGACATCACAAGCCAGATTACCCTGCCTTGAGCACTGACGAAGGTCAACAATGGACGTCGTATTTTACACTCGGCGGTTGAAGAATGTTGAGATCCAAGGTCAGACTAATATGACGAGATAGACTTTTTGTTGTAAATGCACGGTGGCATTAGTGTTTTACTTGGTAGCATAACTGAAGTATTTAATTAAATAGGCTTAATAAAAGTTGTGAACAGAAAGTACAGTACGTGATAGATAAGTCAAAACATGATTATATCATACAACAAACTGTAACCACATTAAGCCTCACATCCCGTACTTTGATACATGCGTTTAAGGACTACAAAAACGCAATGATAAATTAACCGTATACGTGTCAGCGTTTTCATGCCTCTCTACCTCAAAAACAGTTTAGGTCGGTCAGCGTTTCACGGGTATAACATCGATAAATACCGTATAACAAATTTAGAGCACAAACAAACGACAGCAAATTTCGGACACACCATACCGGGATAACCTGGCACTTGGCATTAATCAGAGTGTTGGAAGTGGTTAATATGAGTCTTTTAATTTCTCGGATCCAGTTTATGGCAACACGTAGTCTAGTTCTGTACAACGAGAATGGCAAACAATGGGTACTTAGAAAAAGAGAGAATTAAATTAGAAATGGATTTGCAACTCAGCCATAAATCGTACAGTACAATGTGTTGCAATAGTGGGGTCAACTAAAGAGCGAGTGATAAACTTATCACGACACACTTAGGTAACTTGTGGCTGGTCGTGGTACCTAAGAAAATTGAAAAATATATTCCCCTTTGTTTGCGAAGTATTTGGCAGGATATATGACCATTGTCTTGAACACTTTGTGGGTGTTGGGTGGGACTTGTCCCCTCAGCCCGACTGCCCTGCAGGGGCGGGAACGACTGCGATGTTACCCCGAGAGCAAGAAAGTGGCTAGTTCCTCCCATACCCCTTCTCATAGGGCAGAGTTCACAGCGGCGAGCATCGCTAACTAATTCCCGGAGCAGGGCACGACCGCTGAATATGTATCGCTCCTCCAGCCACCGCGGTCCAGCGAGAAGAGATAACATCTGCGCCACTTAGCCCTGGCTCGGATGCTGGGTGGTGCATCGCTTCACAACACTGCGGCGGCAGCTCGCGCACAGCTGGGGAGAAAAACAGCACAAGTCGGCAGCTCTGAACCTTCTTGTAAGACTGACTAGCTTTATTGCATATAGTCAGTCTTGCACATTTCTACAACGAATAACAGAAATCCAGTGACTGGGAACAAAGAACATAATGAGAAGAATGAAAACAGTTTGTTGACGTGACAATAATACAATCCTGTCTGTCATTAAGACGCAAGCATACCACTGCAAGAAAAACGAATGAACAATATTTTAAAACTCATATTTTGCACATTAAATCCATAATAATAATCAAAAGAGTTACAGAATAACGTAGACTTTCTTGAAACTATAAATGCTCATGCAGGGCTATAATAATTTGTACGATATTCATAATACTACATTTTCAATAAAAATTTAGTACGTACTTCTCACTGCAGATGCATGGTAGTTCTTGAAGGAAAGAGCGAAGATACAGTTTTACAGAATAGGCCTACTTGAAAAATTAAAAAGGACTTGGGGAACAATGGCATTGATATTGAAAAAAAAAAGGTAACTAACGTAGGCCTATATGTAATAAACTATAAGCAGAGAGTAATAGAGTGCAAAAATATAAAATGAAAACGGGGAGGAAAAACAGCGCTTGTTATAAAACACACAACCAGGAAGCAATTGTGTCCGTTAACGGACAACGTTTAAGAGCGTCGCCGTTTCCTTTGGCCTACAAACACCGTGCGGAGACTATGTAGCATCTGTAATTTAACAACCATACATTTTTTTTTAATTCATCTGCGCACGGATAGAAATTGAAATTTTTTTCGTGTAGGAATTGTGGATTCTTTTGTAAATTTGTTTCTAAAACTCAAGTAACAGAGACAAAAACAGCCAAAACTGGAATTTTAACCGTCATTTTCAAAAAGGGAAATTGTAGTACAGAACATTAAAGGACCAGGTAAATAAACAGTATTCCTTAACTTTGCTGTTATGTCATAAAATGATAAGCTCAGATTGAAAGTTTGATGGAGAGACGAGACAAAACGGAAAGACTGCACCCACCAATTCAGTGCCGTGCGCGTGTGTCAGGGATCGCCCTTACGCATCGGCGCCTCTAAGACCTCGGACACGTGAAATTTATCCATAAAAATCTTTAAGCGCCCGAATATCTGTCTGTTATCTATATTCTGGGATAGTATAAATAACCAAAATGGGCGTTTTCAGAGACAGTTTTCTACACAAACACTTCAGAGTTGCCTTCAGACACACATCATAGTTATCTTTATTATCCAGGCCGTAAAAACACGTGTCACCAAAAACACCGACAAATTCTGGGAACTGATTCCTCACAAAAAATAGGAGGGGAAACTATGTACACCTACATACAGCCTACGAGCTTTTCGTGCGCACAAACGCTTGGACATGAAGGTAAATAACCCACTTTCATCTCATTAACACATGCAGTATGCAAGCTTAATCACAGAGCTTCTGTATGGTATGCCATCAGCGAAAGTTGTGAATTATTTGGTTTGCATATTTCAACCACAACAAACAACATTTGGTTCATTTATAAAAAAAATAGGCTGTGTTCCTATGCATATTCTCACGGGTTCGAGAAAAATATGTATAACGATTTAAACAGTTTGCAGTACGTCACGATTTGCCCAACACGCTGTAAACATGATGTGCTGCAGAGATAGTATAGGTATAAGGTAAGGTAAAGTATATGAGATTTTCGTCTTGTCAACAGCGAGGTCATTGGAGACTGTGCCCTGACACAATGAAAGGGACTGAAGAATGAATCAACCATGATATTTCGTACAGAACTCCCTCTGGAGCGACTTCGGAAAAAAGATCATGGAAATCGAAGTCAGGGTTGCTGGAGTTGGGGATCGAACTCGAATTCCCCCGAATGCGAATTCAGCTTGTTAACGTAGCAGTTTTTTAATACAAGGATATTAATTTTTTTGCTAATTTAATTTTACGTTGGAGGATAAATATCTCCCAAATTCAGAATGATAGCTTTTTTATGCATAAATGGTGTACCAACCCTTCAGTTATCATAGACCGTGTTGATATCGACAAACTAAATTATCACATATTACACATGTTTGTTTAAATACACTTTATTTTGGGACTCTGCGATTTAACTCACATTCTTTGTGTTTTATCTGTGTGTGTTATAGGCAATAAACACGTGTTTTATATTCAAGTATATATTGTTTCTCCTATTTTTACAAGGAAAAATATTCCAGAGCTAGTGGGTCATTTTTAGTAATGCGCTGTGTACAATCACTTGTTTAAATTCTGTTCAGACGAATCGCCACTGACGAGAATGCACAGCAGTTGAGTGACTTGCGTTTTTAAGGGCAATAAGTAGGGACAGGAAGTTTACGCGAAAATATTTCTGCACCACTTTGTTTCAATGTCTTAGGCGCACACCTGCAGTCTACTTCGTGGTGATAATAAGACGTTTTTAACTTTCGGCGACTTGGGTTTCTATCTGCAAATAACAGACGTGTGGTGCTTCAGTTTACCTTATTCTGATTGGCACAGTCAAATAAGTGACGTCTATACACAAATACACAGCCAGTAACCATGTAGCAGAGTTGCAGGTGTGCACGCAAGGCATTGAAAAAATGTGTGCAAAAATCCTTTAGCAAAAACTTTCTGTTCCTAGCAATAAGTAGGGCCCGGTTGTTTTCGCGAAAATATTTTTGCAGCACTTTGTTTCAGTGCCTTACGTGCGCACCTGCAGCTCTGCTATGTGGTCAGTGATTGGACGCCGTAATACCCAGTGTGTGGAGGTTAAACCCGCAAATCACAGACGTGATGTGTCACAGTTAACCATGTACTGATTGTCACAGTCAAATTAATAATGACTCCGCACAAAAATACTCTGCCAATAATCATGAAGTTGAGCTGCAGGTGTGCACGTAAGACACTGAAACAAAGTGGGGCAAACATCTTTTCGTGAAAACTACCGGGCCCTAGCAATAAGGTAAGTAAACAAAATTAGACCCAAGTGCCTATACTTTTCAGCCCTCAATACCCTAAAATTGCACTAGGCAGATGTTACCCTTAGTATGGGTTCAATAGACCTGTGTGCGTTTACTACTGCGCAATGGATGTTACAAACGAGGAAAATATTCATCGTTTACTGCCTAACTTCTGGTGGCGTACTTTCTATTGTCTGCCGTTAGAAAAATATTTCTACTGTCATAGCCTAAACAGAACAAAACCTGTTTAAATACTTTAGATGAATAAATACCACGCCAATTTTCCATATTATTTTTTAATACATTACGGCATAACCTAGGTGGACCTACAACGACTAGGACTCGTTAAATATAAGTTTGAAAAATAAAGTATCCAGAATCAAAATTGGTTACAATAGGTCCAATAATTCTCTAAACACATGCATTAACAATATATTCGTGTCGTGAAATCTTAGTAATAAGCCCAAGTACAATATTAAACATGGCATGAACAAATACCAATTAAGTTACGTTACCCTACCACCACCACCACAGAGAATGATAACATTCATAAACGTCGTTTCGCAGATTTCTAGGGCACTTAATCAAACACGATCAAGAGAAATCATTTTTAAAAACTTCTACACTATGAGCAAAATTCAAGTTGCTGTAATAAACACAACACGTGTATCAAGTTTGAAAAAATTCGGGTACAGGGTCCCTTTAAATATATAATGTGATCTAGAATTGTTCAAATGGTCACTATACTGATTATTTATAACATGAACACGGCATCAACAAAATACTAAACAAGATAATATAGCTTTAAAAAGTACTATACAGATGAGTCGGGAGGAAACGTATATGCTTTGAGGGGTGATAGTACCGGTGATTCTGAACAAAATGTTTTTAATAAACATATACCCTTTTCTTAACCGTTTCAGAGAAACCTAATGAAAACAACAAGGAACGGGATTAGTGCAGGTGACGGTAAATCACGCTACTGTTATCTTATGTTGTATGTAATTTATTGATGACCAACTCATCGGTCCAGTAGTTTTAGATAATCGTCTTAAGGGCTTAGGCCCGAGTTTCTCGGCTTTCGAGAGAATTATTTTTTAAAATGCATACTAGAGTCGATATCGTAAAATCGCTTAGTAACTTTTTGCAAATTGGTTTTACTATGCAAAGTAATTTTTCGAGACAAACTGTATGATGAGTAGAGCTAATTTATCAATTAAAAGGAAATTTTGTTAATTAACTAATTAGCAACTATTTTGCATATTTTTATGACTCGACAAAATTAGAGTATGCAGTTTAAATCAGTCATAACAAAGTTACGAAGCGATCTTACGTTATCGGCTCCCACTTATGTTTTAAAAATAATTGTCGTTAAATGCGAAGAAACTCGGGCCCATGCCCTTAATGGAGTACGGTATCTTAATTTTCTTTAAAACGTGTTACCAGAATACTTGGAGTATATCCCCTTGGCAACAAGAGCTGGTATGTACTTTCAGCAAGACGGAACTCCTGCACATTCTGTACGGCCAGTCGCCAGGGAGTCATTGCTTGGCCACCGAGGTCATGACGTTTGTGTTTTTTTCCTTGTACTGGATTCATATATTCAAAGTGACAGACATTCGAACATTTCTGATCACACGAAACTTTAAAGATGTATTTTGCTGCTCTGACAAACAGCTGCTGTGTTGCTGATCTGAGCTCATTAGTACATTGCTTTACTTGAGCACAAGCATGGTAAATACGAGCGAGAAGTTCCTCTCTTGTGTCCACCCTGCGCGTGTAGGGTTCGCTTTTAAGCCAACCTCATACACAGTAATCCAATGGGGTAAGATCAGGTGACCTCGGTGGCCATTTGGAAACTCATCCCGTATACTTATCGAGAGTAATAAAAGTCTGAAAATGGTTCCTCTGATATCACCAAACATATTTTAGTTTTATTTATTACAGGAACCTTTCGCAACCTCCATAATGAACGCTCCCAGCAATACATGTACTTTCAGCTCCATTAATTTTGCTGCTTTCTAAGCTTGGTTTTCAGGGCCGTCATGCAACATTACTTATCTTAAGTGTAAGAGAAGGCATTTTAGCCTTAACTTCGCCAAGAAAACGAAAGACGAAATAAATAAATAAGTACTATTGAATATGTTCGCAGATTTTGTGAAAATTTGAAAATGGATCTTCAGACATCTCGTATGTTCAAAGTGTTCAAACAGCCGCCATTGTGAAACTATGAACATTACATGAAGAAAACACATAAAGAGCACGTCTGCCTACTAAGAACTTGTACCAAGTTTGATGAAATTCGGTCCAAGGTCCAAAAGTTTGTTAGCACACGGAGATGGCTGCCCACACATGCACACAGACAGGAAAGTCATCTCGTGTGCCAAATTGTTTTCCTTTGGAATGAAGGCAAAAACAGGCCTATGGTGTTTACATTACTTACATGCACACATACATTTGTTACAGACAGCCTACAAACCAGTTCCCTGGTACTTTTTTTCTTAAGTTTACGCACTTGGCAATATTATGGCTACAGTTATGGATACTAGCAAAAATACACGACATTAAGATGGGGTGGCCTACCCCTCCCTCCATTCAACACCTAGCAATGCGGAGATCATGTAGGCGTTTCTGGAGCCCGATTATGTTTCACACTTCAGCGTTAATGTTTATATACGTAGCAAACTGTTACACTATGAACATCTGGTAGTCAGATACACGAAGTTTTTTGCTAACTAAACCGATATTTTTCATTTATATATCGGTTGGGTTTTTATTTAGCCGCGAACAGTTTCACCGCCTGGTATAGAAGTGAAGTGAAGAGGTCGTAAGTGCTGGTGAGAGGTGACATGATGTGAGTATAGAGCAGCACCGGAATGAATGGGTGGGGGAGGGGGAGATCGCCGAGAAAACTCAGCGACCAGCGGCATCGTCCGACACGGCCTGGTATAGAGGTACGTAAGGAAAGGAAAAGGGAACTGGCCAGGACCTCTATTAAGAGAGGACACCTGTCAACTATATTAATTTTTATTTACCCGTGCTCATTAACTCACTTTCTTGTCAGTGAAACTTTAAACATATTTCAGGACTCGATAACAATGCAATATAAGATTTTAAAAGTTTAATAATTATGTGATAAAATATTTTTAATAACGTGTTAATCTAACTTCCCGATGAGCGGACGACTTTAACTTCAAACAGAGCTCATAATATAATGACAATACAACATGAGAAGAAGGAAGGAAGGAAAGAAAGAATGAATTATTGAAAAAAAGTAAAAAATTCTGTAAAAATATTAAAAAAAAGATCTTCGTGTACTACGTTTTTAAAACCCATGATTGCAAAATTTCACATACGCGAGACTAAAAAGCAGAGAGTAATATTAAATAAAAAAACATTAATATACGATGTTTTTAAAAATAACTAAAAAGTAGAAAATAATTTCTCCTGTGAAAATACTAGTGAGATTAAAGTGAAAATTGTTAGCGACTTAGGTAAACTATTGAGTCATAAATTACAACGTATTGAATGCGTCCCACGTTTTTCGTTTTAATATATCAAATATTTTCACAGGAATTATTATTGTACTTTGTAGTCAGTTTTAAAACGTGGTAGGCCTATATTAAATTTATATTTATAGGAATAAAATGTAATTGAATTTTATTACTGAAATTCTTGCTACAATAAAGCACTCTGTTATTTATATAATGTTAGTATTCATGGAATGTCAGTATTAGTGTATCCCGTGGAAACGTCCAGAGTAGAATATTAATTACTTTGGACTGTTTGAGATATCATATTGCATACAACTGCTTTATGCTCTAACAATGTTAAATTTTTTGAAACGAAACTGAAAATGGCAACCCTTCTTTCCCCTTAAAACACCATCCTTTCATTCGCCTGGAGTGATTTCGGAAAACTTTGGAAAACCGATATCAGGATTTGCCAGACGTGAAATTAAACGCGGGTCCTCCCGAATGCCAGGCAAGTGTTTCACCATTGTTCCACATTGATCGATTGTAGTGTGTTAACGTGTGTTTAATATGGATAGTTTCCTTTAGTAAAATTGTTGTAATATTCACGCAAAACAGATTATCTTAATATAATTTTAGCTAACAGTGTTTAGCAGCATGCTGGTAACTTCGGTAACATAACCAATACTAACTCTGAAATGTGAAACAGAGTCAAGCCTCTGAACACAACCTAGTTCTAGTCGGTCCCCGGATTTTCGCATGTGGGAATCGTGCCGGACGATGCCGCTGGTCGGCGGGTTTTATCGGGGATCTCTCATACTCCCCCCCCTTACTTCATTCCGGCGCAGCTTCACACTCACACCATGTCACCCCTCACCAGCGCTAAAGACCTCGCTGTTAAGCGCTGACCAAAATATCTCACTCTCTCACTGAGCCATCACGTCTGTTAGACGCTTGTTGCCCACTCTAGACCAATCTCCACCACCGTCCGTGGCGTCAGCCCTACACGCCTTGCTTGCTAGTCTTCCCACATCATCTTGACAACTGACTCTTTGTGACACATTTCACAATTTAAGGTTATACGCATGGCCATGTAATGGGAAATATTTCAGAACACATTCAGTACTAATGATTCCTCGCTGTCAGGCTTTTGGTGTAACAAAAACTTATATTCGTGTTTCATACATAATTATTTCCATATTTTTACTATATCCACATTAAGTAATGAGTAAACAAATTGGGAAATAAATTTTGCTACTTTTAAACTATTCAAGTCCTCAACAAGATGCTGAGCCTTGCTGCCCGAGGGTAAATCTGTAACAACAAAATGCTATTGTATAATGTGTAGGCCTAAATATATATACATATACAATCACATACAATCTGTTAACTGTTACTCAGTGCACGACATGGAGACTTTTTGGACATTAAAATTTTATAGATTTTGCAAGAGATCATTTTTTGAAGAAAATACTTGATACCGTATAAAAACTGAGGCATTTGATCGTACAAACATATTCTTTTCCACCTACTAGATAGTGTAACAACAGTACTAAGAGGTAACGATTATCCGTTTGCTGTCAAAAAACCCAGTCCACAAGGAGCGCAAGGAAACATCGTAGGAGGGACTCATAGGATACACCGCTAACTTCCATGATCGCGAACGCTTCCCTCGAGAATAAGTTTGTGACGCAGGTTCTCCAAAACTCCCGCAGTATCGTTGGAACTATGAAACAAGGAAAACCAGGCGGTGAGATAGTATGACCAGAAATACTACTTGCAGTGTAAACCACGAGGTCTGAAGTACCTAGCTTGAATTAATTTGTTAGTTGTAGCAGATCTTTAACAGACAGCACCGCTGATACATGTCGCTTGGAAGAGACTATCGGGAACGTATGTCTAGGTCAGTGGTTCGAGACCAGGGTAGTGCAGGGATAAGAGAAACATATATTTTTGTATGGATGGATATTATCATACCGTATTGAGATTTAAGATGATTTTGTTTGGTCAGGTAAAGTCATAATGACGTTTGTTTGATGTACAATCAGCTCATCCTGCTGGTACTTGTGAAATTGGGTTATGGCTGGACAATCATCAGCCAAATTGTAAACGTTTATAGGTACCAATATGGCGGATGGCATATTCCCCGTACCGTCTCAAGTCATCTTCATAGAAAATACGCAATGCTCTATCTGTATGTTTTCCTTATCTCTATAACTGAACGAGATTGCGAAATGGTAACACGTTGAACTCATTTTCAAAAGGACCTGGGTTTCATTCCCGGCTCCGGTCATACTTTGCTTTAAGTTTTACATAGTTTTCCGAAATCGCTCCAGGCGAATGCTGGGGCGGTTCGTTAACAAAGAACATAGCCGATTCCTACCCAGTTTATATCATCGTGTCAACTTATGTGCCACCATCTATGATGACCTTACTGTACTGTCGACGAGACGCAAAGCCCTTACCTTACATTCCAATCTCTGGTGAGAGGAGCCAGTCGCCGTAGCATAGTCGGTTGGATGCCTGTCTACGGTGCAAGAGGGCCTGGGTTCGAATCCCAGTTCGGGCATGCATGTTGTGTTTTTCCTTCACATCACTCCTCCTTCATCGGCTCTTAAGACTTCGTTGATCGAGAGCCGTAAAACCATCTCATCACCTCTGGCGAGAGGGAGTTCGTCAAAGCGCTTCTGTTTCATACATGAACTTTATTTCGACGCATCTACATCCATCCGAGCTTCAAACAAGAAATAAAGGCTTGTTCCTCGATTCGGGCAGCTATAGTTCAACCTACTGGTATCCACGTCTTTCCGTGTAGAATGTCTGTAATACAGCATTAGCGCGAGACTTTTCATGTTTTTTGCTATATTACTTACTTACAACTGCTTTTTGTAAAATATCCCTGCATAAATGTTCGAAGAGGCAAGCGGACATAAGCTGCATGCAAACCTTACATATATTTCTAACTGGAAATACTCGTTCATAATAAATCAGAGCAAGGGAAATGAAGGGGACGACAGATGACTCACTCTTCAAAGACGTTCAAACCGGCCCTGAAAACCAAGCTTAGAAAGCAGCAAAATTAATGGAGCTGCAAGTCAGCGAACTGGAAGTACATGTATTGCCGGGAGCGTTCATTATGGAGGTTGCGAAAGGTTCCTGTAATAAATAAAACTAAAATATGTTTGGCGTACATTTGGAAACAAAGCAGTTCAGCATGGAAACCAGTTTAAACGTCAAATTTAATATAAAGGATCAACGTATTTACCCGAAATTAGATTTTTTTCTTATTTTCCGAAGGAGAAAGTAGGCTTATGAGATCACTCCTTCCTGTCTGTGTCTGTGTGTGGGTATGTACTTTCCCCCACTCCCATAAAAAACTTTTGAGCCAGTGGATCAAACTTGGTACCATATAGTACTTCGTAACTTAACTTGACTTATGTGTATTTTGTTTTATGTCGTGCTCATATTTTTAAAATGGCCACCGTTTTAACATTTTTCGATCGCACTAGATATCTAAAGAATCGTATTTTAGAATTTCATCAAACTCGTTATGCATAAAGAACCCAGTAAGATGACTTTACTTTTATGCATGTAGTTAATGCAGCAAAAATATAATTTCAAAATTGCGCAATTTTTATAATTTCAACAAAATATCTAATATCTGAGGAAGTATTTCTCCGAATTTTAACAAACTAGTTACATACAGTATATACTACATAATATGCACACTTTACTTTGTGTATTTCATTCATACTATGTCCATATATTTATAACGGCGGCCATGTTTATATTATTTTGGCATAGTATGACTAAATGAGAAAAAATGCAGAAGTTCAGTAATCTTGGTACACATGTATTTCTTAGTAAGTTGACTTGACTTTTGATTTTGTCTTTCTTCCTATATACTATTCATATTTTCGAAACTGTGGTTATTTTCTATTTCTAGTGTTATATGACATACCTAAGGAAATATTAATTTCCGAATTTCATAAAAAATTTTACCCGTACAGCAAACTTGACTTTTATGTATTTTGTTCGTACCGTGTTTGTATTTTCAAAATCTAGGCAGTTTGAACATATTTTGAGAACACGAGATATGTAACGAACCATTATTATTATTATTTTTTTTTTTTTCAGAATTACTGTATTCTCTGTTCACATATATTGCTTTGCAAAGTAATTTAACTTTTACGTTTTCTTCATGCCCGTTTCGTACTTTCTTAATGTCCGCCATTTGAACATATGATGATTACACGAGATATCTAAGGAACCATTTTTCAGAATTTTACTAAACTCAGTACACATAGTTTTTAGTAAAGAGATACGGATGTGACGTATTTTGTTTATGCCGTGTTAATAGTTACACGGTGGCAGAATTTGAATTTTTTTTTGCAACATGAGATATCTAAATAAACTATTAATCAGAATTTCATCGAACTCGAGAATGCACGTAGTACCGTAAATCCGAGTTACGTTGACCATTTTCGGGGTTACTTTGACAATTTAACATATTAGTTTTTGGGTTTTCTGGTAAATAAACAGATAATCTGAGCCGAGTATTAAAAATAATTCCTTTTATCCTTATAGCTAATGCTTGAAACTTTCGTCAGTAAATAACATAAAAACCAAAATTTTGAGTTGTCATAGTTACCCCGCTAGGTCAAAGTAACCTCGGTTTACGGTACCTAATACAGAAAATTCAGTTTTGTGGATTTGTTTCATACCGTATTTAGTTTTTAAAAACTATGTAATTTTCTTTAAATCACACAAAATATATTATTATAATTTTCCAAAATTTCTTTAGACTCAGTATACATTTACTACTAAGTAAGGGAACGTTAATTTAACATTGTTTGGTTTATGTTGTGCTCAGTAATTTATACCACCCCAATTTCGAAGATTTTACGACATTGATACATTTCTTATAGTACATGTATGTCAAGATCTAAATGACCGATACAAAGCCAATATAATATGTATACAATTGACTACCCAACTTCAATTTAACTACTCTATATTGCTGTAGGTTCACTATGGTAGAAGATAACACGAGAATAAATTAATATATTACTGTATCATTTAAAGACTCTAGATGTACGTAAACGATCTGTATTTATAGTGTTGATTTGCACCAATTTAGAAGAAAGTATGCTGATTAGTTATGCTGGAACTTCATGTTTCAAGAGTAAATATTACTGAGCTATAATGCGTAACATTAATCGTATCTACTCACACGCTTGAAAACACTGCCGAGCAGATCTTCAGTTGTGTAATGAAGTTACATTCTTGTGTTTTATAAATTGCAGTCCGTCTTAAACTGGAAGTCGTATAGTTCCCAGTCGTACTATAATAATAAATGAATAAATGTCGTATGAGGAGGACCAGGGTATCGCATTCTGGATGCAGGTTTACTATTGGGTGCCAGTAGGCATTTTCTTGCCGCGGAGGATGACGTGAAGGGTGGTCCTATCTATATGTAGTTCCGGATTAAGTGAGCACTAATAATTTAACCTTTGAAAACAATCACTAGTCATTGCTGCATATAATTCAACATTAACAATATTTACCCTACTCGTCGTACGGTTGGCATTGCCGAATGTAGTTCCGTGTATTTCCTTATTAAATCTAAACAATACTAAAATTAATATACCCAAATCGATATAGTTGTGTCTAATATAATTAACAAATTTACATTTTATCAAGATTAATGGATTTATGTCGACTGCACAATTTATCTTACACGTGTAAGCATCAAGTGACGTGTACAGAGAGGTTAAACCCCGTTCACAACTGACATAGCGAAAATAAAATAAAGATAGCATAAGAAATTGAATACCGTGATACGAATGGTGGCGTTCACAACTAATACGTGGCATGAAATACGTTATGTAACATGCTTATAAAACGCCTTAGGAGCTATTGGTGCGAAAATTTTCGTCCTGTAACAAATTAGTTCCCGCGTTTTTTATGCTCTGATTAGCTAGGAAACAATTTATTTCATGCCGATTGTGTACGGACGAATTTGCGTGTTATGCTGTGCAAGTTATGTTATTTTTCCATGCCGATTGTTAACGAGCCTTTAGACATTTCTCGTCGTTAGCAGTTACGCGCGGAAAGATACAAATTGGCTGAAAATAGAAATTTAGCAGAGATTTTTGGAGTGCTCACTTGACCCCGAACCGCCTATATAATGGTGAGGTGCCTGAATGAGAAGGGCAAAGGAAACGGGATATCCCCAAGTAAACCCGCCTACCAACGGCATCATCACGCACGATTCGCTAATGCGAAAATCCGAGGACCGACCCTACGGGGTCAGAGTCTGGATCGCCTAGGCGGGAGGCTAGTGCTCTAGCCACTGCGCCAACCTAGGCTCCAGTTTATAAGTTTATAAATTAATATTTCAAAAATACAAGAAATCTGATAAACTGAAATTTTATATTTGTTGTTATAACATTATTCTTATGTCTTTGTGTGTTCATATAATATATTTATGTGGTTATGGAAATTTAAATGAAATGTATCTTTTGAAGGTTCTTCTATGCGTGTTCAATCAGACAAGGAACGTGAATGTGAATACAGTTTCCAATGAATTAAAATTTTTTATTTAATTTCATAATTTGAAGATCTTACAACAATATTAATTTACAGCAATTACCTAATTTATAAGTATAAGAAATGATAACCTTAAAACTGACAATAAACACTACATACAATTAATATCAATTTTTTTAATATTAAAAGAAACATTTTTCGTTTATTATGAGAAACCAAAAGATGATTCTTAGTCGACAGCTTAGCTCGCTGGTCTCCGGAAAATGAGGTTCCGAATCAACCCCATGTCTCACCAAGTGAAAAAAATTAAGGATTTGGATTCTCATTCAGCTAGTGTGAATGGCACGCAGTGGAGTGGATGCACTTATTTTCTTCCCCATCATATTTATGTCCTTGTTACAAGCATAACTCTCTTAAGCTCTTGACACTATGTATTTTTTTTATTTTATTTCAGCATAATTATTTTTTCGACTTCAATATAGAGTACAACTTTAAAAGTTTTACAGATAGGGCCTATTCAAAATCGATACGAACAGAAACTTTAAACTTTACAACTTGAAAAAATTATATTTCCTTAATTTTCATCATTTCGATTTTTGCTGTTTGCTTTTGTTTATTTTCGTATTCGTTTTGTATATTATGAACCTACCGAGGTGGCGGAGGGACCACACTAGACTTCCGTTCGGGAGGGCCCGTGTTCGATCCCCAGCTCTGGCCATGCCAATTGCGGCTTCCCACAGTTTCACGAAATCGCTCCATACAGATGCTGGACTGGTTCCTTAGGAAAGGCCATGGCCGATTCTTCTTCTTCTCCCTGTGCCCGACTTTGAGTAAAGTTGTGTTTTACCGTCTTTAATTACCTCGATGTCGAAGAGACGTTATACGCCATCTCATTCAACCATCGTATGCTGTAGATTTTTAACAACTTCTATGAGCATAAATACTACCGTACAGTAAGTACTTTTAAAACATTCTTTTGCGTGTATCTGTATTTTCAAATCATAAACCTAAAAAATTATTTTCTTTTTCCGTAACTAGTAAACTATCATAAAATGTGTCTCTTTGACACGTAATTAATTTAATACACATTCAATAAATATAATAAAGGTTTATTGAATTTTTACATCATTACTGAAATTACAGTAGAAAACATAATTTATTTAATATAATTATCAAAATTTAAAATAATATCCTCTGAATGTAATAAACCTTATTACTAGAAACCATAAAATTTGATCTCACATTTTAAATTATATTATTTTTATAATTGTCTATAATTTGGCTGGCTTGGTGTGTGGTGGTTAACACTCGCCCCACATTAGGGAAGACTCGGGTTCGATTATTGGTACGGCCATCCTGATTTCGGTTTTACGAAATAACTCTAGGTAACTGCGGGGACGGTTCCTTTCCTCAAATCCCGTGTTTGTCGTTCGAGGTGTTAAAGCCATTCTAGGGTACGTGAAACACACTTAACATATCTGATGAACCTACCATTCAATCATATTAGATAATTGCAATTTTAACTTTGTTAATTGCCTTTCAGCTGCATCCAGAACCTCTTCCTTAAGTTTATTAATGTCAATAATGTATGGCAAATGTAAGAATGACTAACTTAAAATTTATATGGTTTTACAATATATTTTTATTGAATTCTGAAATTAATGTCGTCAATGATACTTTCGTTTACACAGTAACAATGCTACTGTAACTTTCAGTGTTCATATGTTTCAAAATATTTGACGTGTAAGAAATGTCATAATTTCATGCCTTCAATGATGTATAGTTAAGTATTTCTTTCATTCTCATAAATATATTCGATATAAAATCAATATAAATAGTTTTTAGTTAGGAATCAATAATTAGTTAATCATGTATTACACAGCTTCCTATTTAAAAATTACTATAACATTAATTTTAAAAAACTATTTTCAAACGTTGAAACCTTATTTCTTAAAAAAGATTTCACTCAATAAAAAGTATACTTTCAAATTATCAAGACATACATTGTGATTGTTTAGTTCTTTTATATGCAAAACACAATAGTTTAGTTACCGGTACATTTGTTTTATGTTAAATATGGAATAACCTCTAACTCAGTATGCCTTTTATAACATTAAATAATTTTTGGTAAAAAGATTAATCAATACATTCGCCCTTAAAATATTCAAATCTGATTTGCACTTTTATTTTCTATTAGTAGGCCTATTTATTGTTATAGACTATAAGCTTATATTTTTAAAAATTTAATAATTATTTACCTACTAACAAGTGAATATATATGTTGTAAAATATTTATGTATTTAAATATTGATAAAAATGGGAAAACCTCACAATATCATAATACTGGATTTACAACAATCTAACTGCTTGACAATGGTTTATGCATAAAAAGTCGGAGCATAATCTTGGAAGACACAGAACACAAACTGAAGTAATTTAACTTTGGTTTTAAACCATTATGATTTAACCCATCGCCTAATTTCATATTTTTTCCTCGAATGAGTCATTCAGTCAAGACCAGTCCACCGAATTCTAAATGGCTGTTGGTTTTCTGTATAATGTATTTTCTTATTTTGCAATTTATTACTTCTTCTTAATTAAATCACTTACATGCAGGAACATTTTCAGAATGAACGTTGATTTTCATGGGAGTTATTAATAAGGAAGCGTAAATTTCACGAGTGGTCGAGGTAAGATCCCAGGTGTGCATTGCGTTTTAGCGTACTTTCCGAAGGAAAAAAAGTAGGCTTATGAGATCACCTTTCTGTCTGTGTGTGTTTCTGTGTGTGTCCATATGTGTGTTTACGTGTGTGTGTCCCCCCCTTAAAAACTTTAAAACCAGTGGACCGAATTTCATCAAACTTAGTATACATATAGAACTATGAAATCTGACTTGACTTTTATGTATTTCGTTTACGCCATTTTCATATTTTCAAAATGGCGGCCATTTAAATATTTTTAGCTTAGTATTACATATCTTAGGAAATATTTTTTCAGAACGACAAGAAACTTGGTACACATATATTATATACAAAGCTGAGCTGAATATTGTGAATTTCGTTCATCCTGTGTTCATGTGTTTGAAATGGCAGCCATTTTTGTATTTTTAGCATAGTATCTAGTATCTCATAATATATTTTCCAGAACTTCACCAAACTTGGTACACAAATACTACACACAAAACTGAGTTGAGTATTGCGTGTTTAGTTCATCCTGTATTCATATTCTCAAAATGGTGGCCATTTATATATTTTTTAGCATAGAATAACATATCTTACGATATATTTTTTAGAATTTTACTAAACTAGATACACATAGAGGTATACTACATACAAAGCTGACTTGAATGTTGGGTATTTAGTTCATCCTGTTTTCATATTTTCAAAATGACAGCCATATTTAAATTTTTTGCATAGTAATACACAACTTAGGATATATCTCTATATATAAAAATGAAAGCTGACTGACTGACTGACTGACATATCAAACTGCAGCCCAAACCACTGGACCTAGAATCGTGAAATTTTTTGTGGGGGTTTCCCTCAGGTCGTAGGCGAGCACTGAGACGGGATTTTTCGAAATTCGACCTCTAAGTGGGTGAAAAGGGGTGAAATGTGTTTCCGAAGAAACGTCGATAGAGCTCGAACTCGACGGCCAATCATCGTGATTTTTACTTTAATAGGACACTCGTAAAAATGCATATTAGCCATTTTAAGGATTTTTTGAAGTTCAACATTTAAGGGGGTGAAAAGACCTTAAATGTGTTTCCAATAAATTATGGATATCTGTCGAACCCTTCGGGGTAGAGAATTGATATTCGATTCAATATTGCTTACGTAAATACCCAAAAAGTAGTTTTAGGTTTTTTTTTAAATTTGACCCCCCGACAGTAAAAAGAGGCAAAATGTGTTTTTATGAATCGTCTATATCTTTGAAACACAATTGGTTATCGTCGTGATTTTAACTTTAATTGGTTACTTTTACAAATGTCTATGACAGTACTCAAAGACGTTTCGAAATTCTTTATTTAAAGGGGTGAAAATACGTGAAATGTGTTTTCGATTATCCTTCCATATCTATCGAATCAATCGAGATATCGAAGTGCTCTTTGCTTTAAATTGGTGTTTTTGTAAATATCCCAAGTACCATTTAAAATATATTTTCCGAATTTGGCCCTAAACTGGTTAAAAAAGGGGTAATATGAGTTTTCGACTCACATTCTATATATATCGATCCCATAGCTTTTTATTCAGCGACGTGATTTTTGTTTAGGATTGATGCTTACTCAAATACCTAAAAATTAATTTCAGGAATTTTCGAAATTCGCCATCTAAGGACGTGAAAAGGGGTGAAAAGTGGTGAAAAGCGTTTTCAATTAATCGTTACAATATCTTGAACCCAGCTGGCTAATGTTGTGTTTGTTACGTCCACGAGATACCAATAAAGTATTCTAAAACGTGATTCAAGAGTTTTTCGAAATTTACTCTCTTAGGTGGTGAAAAGACCTCGAATGTGTTTTTGATAAATCCTCGATATCCATCAAACCAGTCGAGATATACAATTCATTTTTGTTTCAGGATGATGAATACAGAAATTATCGCAAAATGGTTTTCAGATTTTTCGAAATTCGATTTCTCAATACTGAGCAGGAGTGATACGTGTTTTTTTAGTGAATGATTTATTTTGATTCGACTGAACGGGATAGCGATATGATTTACGCTTCAGTTGGATACTTATACAAATGACTAAGATGTATATTTAAAATATTTCGAAATTCGACACCCAAAAGGGTGAAAAAGCACAAAATTTGTTTTCCATCAACCCACGATATCTATCTAACCAGTAGCGATATTGAGGTGTTGTTCGCGTCAGAGTGATGCTTACGTAAATATTTAAAAAAATATGTATGTATTTTTTTCTTTGTAAGAAACGTGATTATTAAGAATAAAACTATGTTGGTCAATATTCAAGGCAGACGATCCGAAAAGTAGGAACGAGCAGCGAGAAACAACCTATACAGGAGTTTCACTCTGCAGTAACCTAATATCGAGACGTGATGTTGTACAACCTCTACGAGCCCAGGACACAGATATTTTATAGTTTTTTTTAATAAAATTTTATTTTCATGAATTATTTCGACGTTACATGACGCAGTTGTTTGTTACTCAGGTGTAAATTCCGGCAGGTTCTGGGCTCGAATTCCGTTAAAAGCTACGTGCGAACGTTCAATTTTGACACACAATAACTACAAGGCAGATCAAATTAGTGCAATTTACATGTAGTCGTTTAAAAGAAGTAAAATTGCAGTTCGCTTTACACTTAGGTTCCTCTACAACATCAGCTGACATATCATCGGTATACTGCCATAAGTGATTAAGTCATTAATGTTATTTTGTTTTAAAACACTATTAAATTGTAGATATTAACAAAAATGTGGTACGTTTCTATACTGTGACGCAACAGTTCGAAATGACGAATATACTTAAAACTTGGGCAATTGTTCGTGAACAATATATGTATATTCCTAGCATTTTTATCATTTTATCTCATTTTGACTGAGTCACTTGTGGCAGTTAAACGACGATATATCATCTCACTAATATTAAGTTTGCTGTACCAAATACGTTTCCGTGAAAACTTTACCCACTGAAACTTTGTAATAGCGATAAAGTTCCAGTGAATATGTTGAAAATATGTAATTGAGGGCACCGTCACCAGTGGATGTACACAGGGTAAATAAGATGTTTTTCATTCGATTCACCTCTTACCTTAGACGTCTGTAACTACCCCACAGCGTCAAATTGGCAGGATTAAAAATAAGGCCCAAGCGAAGTCGCCGTTAATGTCAGAGACAAATTTAAGACTGCTTTTCGTGTGGACAGCTATAGCTACTTATCCTGCTGCAGAATTAGTTCAACTAGCCGCTTGGACATTCTAACACTTGATGACTGAAGTACCAATCTTGTGTACAAAGAGGTTTTTAAATTAAAGTAAATATTATCAGTTACGAATAATACTCGCGAGCAAAGCCGCGGGGGACTGCTAGTATTCATATATAGATATATATTATTTTCAGAATTTCATAAAACTTGGTGCACATATAGACTACCCTACAAACCTGACTTGACTTTTGTGTATTTCCTTCATCCATCTATAATATTTTGAAAACGGCGGCTATTTTTATTTATCTTTATGAAAGAAAGACATCACACAAAAATGTTTCCCCAATTAATTACACTGGTTACTCGCATATTACTTAGCAAGCTGACTTATCTGTAGCATGTATCGTGTATCATACGTCTAAATCATTATCATCACTTAATATCCCTACATTACGTAAACTATTTTAACTTTCGGGGTTAATTTGCACCCAATTTGATGAAAGTAGGCTTATCAGATGGTAACTTCTTGTTTTATGTATAAGTCTATGTTGGTAGAAGTAATGTGTTAGAAATGCTGCATATTAGGAAGATAATCTAGTTGTTTATGTACGAGTTTGGCAATATGAAAGAGACTGGTTATGTTTAATTCGGTATGGGGTATAATTAAATTGTAGAGGAGTACTTAACTAATTATCTAGGCTAAATTAAGTGAAAGATCACTTAATTTTTTTCCTTCTTTGTAATTGTAATCGCAGAAAATGCAGTAACTTTCATAGCTGCAAATATCTCTAAACCAGAAATGACATATCCGAATATGCCTTATTACCAACAACAGCGCAACTAGTGGCAGAAATTGTCCCCTGCCAAACTATGAGCAACCTTCAGTGGAGCTAACCGTAGTGTAAATATGAAAGTGGCAGCCCCAGAAAGATAGTCTTGGTGTAAACGCGAGGTCGCACTTGAACTCAATAAACAAAATGCGAGTAGAGAAAGGGGGCGTGCACCCACGCAAGGTGGTGACTGCGAACAGCAGTACGCAGCGGGAATCCTGTGGTACGCGCGTGGGGACAACGCCGCTCGTCCACCACGCATTCCTGCTGCTTCCAACCCGGTATATTATTCAGAGGTGTTCCGAGGAGTGTTTGTCCAGTTGGTAACGGCCACAGTGTCAGACGGGGTCTTTGGAATCTTTTTTTATAGCCCACTTGCCACACTGTTGTGCGTCCTGACACTTCTTGGCGAGGGGAGGTAGGAACAGACGCAGGAAACTTCCTGATATAAACAAACAGAGGACGCCGAGAAAAAGAGATGGAGATATGTATGTCCATGACCAGAGAATAGAGACACGTGGTGCGCTTGGTGCGGGGAGGGAAGGGGGGAAATCAAACACGTTCCGTAAGTCCCTGCACCATCGATGCACTCTCGAAAATACGCGATACGCGAAGTCAGCAACGCCAGAAAGGCGCCGAGAGCGATATCTGCCTCTAGACGGCGAGTTATTTGGGGGAACTATAACCTCATCTTTTTTTACCATTCGCCTACGAAGGCTCCGGGGGTGTAATACAAGAAACACTTTGAAAATCATATCAGCAAACATCCTCGTACCTGCTGAATCCCCCCTTCCCGGGCATTTCGTATGAAAGAGACGGTATGCAAGCAAAGAAGCACACAAATTAATCATGGAAAGTTTTTTTTTTCAGAGAAATAAATATCATAACCAGAGTAGTAATTCAAAGTAAGCAAAACATATATTTAAAATACTAAACCTTATAATTTTATAACGCAATATTTCTGCACGGAAAACTGTTTATTTTTCAATGCTAAGTGACTTTGTAACTTCGACATTGTGTTTGCGCACTGCCTTTCCATCGATAGCGTAAGAGAGAAGTGAAGAGATTTTGTCAGCACTTAACATCTAGGTCTTAGCGCTGGTGACGGGTCACATGATGTGAGTATGGAGTGAGTGAGAGAGAGATTTTGGTCAGCGCTTAACATCTAGTCTTTAGCGCTGGTGAAGGGTGACATGAGGTGAATATGGAGCGGCGCCGGAATGAAGGGAAGTGGAAAAATCCGAAGAACGCCCAGTAAACCCGCCGACCAGCGGCGTCGTCCGGCACATGAATCCTACATGCGAAAATCCGGGGACCGACCTCGCCGGGAATCGAACCCAGATCTCCTTGGTGAGAGGCTCTATGTCACTGCGCCAATCACAGTCCCAACAGCGTAAGAGACAGCATAAAATAATAATAAAGTTTTTTCTAGTCAATTAAGTATTGGTTATAAATATATGCTGTGTGGCCTGATGATAACAAATTTAAATTTATCAACGTAGACTTTATAAAAATTACAGTGCATCTACGTGTTCTGGCGAAACCCTTCAGAAGGGTCAGTCCACTTTGTCTTGAGACAAAAACTTTTTGGTGAAAATAAATTTTCGTGATCTTATTCGTAGAATGAGGTTTACTCCTCAGTCCTGAAATAACAAGACCCAGCCACTGACCTCATCATTGAAGACTTGTACCATTTTTGAACTCAACAATTCTGAAGGGGATGAGAAGGGTTGAAATATAGAATGATGAAGTTTGCAGGTGGCAGAAGTGGTGTTTTGACTGTTAATCTCTCAATGCCATTTATGTTCGGGAGCACACAGTGGACGCCATATAAATTATTAATCTGAATTTTACAAACATACGGTTTACAAGTAATTCTATTTTAAAAACAATGGTACTGACTTCTCACTGCCCTTGGAAGTTAGAGGGTTTTAGGGACCTGTAACAACAAGGTCTTAAGTACCGATGAAGGGGCAGTGAGACAATGGAACAACACAACAGCCATGCCCAAACCAGAATTCGAACCCAGGACCTCTTGCACCGAAGACCAGCGCCAAACCTACTACTCTACGGAAGTTGACACTGTCCTTGCAGACAAGGTAGTAGACAGCAGGATTTAAGAGCTTTCAAGTGGAAAAATGCATAACTTTATATTTGTACTACATAGTGTTAGTTTTGTAGACATTATTTATGACATTTCGCACTAGTGGAAATCTTTTAGCTCTCATAGTCTCGCCATATCGGCATGTCAATGTCAATATTTTCAAGTTACGGGAACATACAAATAACAAAAACCAACTGACTTACTCGAATTAAATAATTTACACTTAAATGTTGTGGTCCAGTGGTATAAGATTAAAAACACACAACAAAATTCTTTGATGTTTTTTTACCATCTGATTATGGGGGCAATTTTCTTCAATTGCTGCAGTTCTTATCTTCTTATCTTATCTTCAGCTCTTATAAAGTTATTTTGCAGTGTGTTATATATTTTAGCATATGACCCATGAACCCTATTTTAAATGTTGATTATTTTATTCGAGTGAGTCGGCTGGTTTTTAAGTAATGTCTAGAAAACCAACACTATGTCGTACAAATATAAAAATTACGCATTTTTGCCACTTGAACGCCATTAAAAGGGAGAGACCGTCGCCTTCTTCAATTTTTGTATTTTGTTTTGTAACTTTTCTTATGGGTATATTCATGTATCTTTAACCTATTGATAGAATTTTACACATCAGAAATCTTTGTTTGCCGCCACTGCTGTTACACATCTAATTGTACAGTTAAGAGAATAATAAGAATTTTCTAACTGTCGTTAGATTTGAAACAGTAACGGCAAACAACCATTTATGTCTAAAATTCTATAAATATGCATTATATTATGCAGTTGCATTTAAGTTCCATATACTTTACCCAAAAGAAAAGCTATGACATGAAATACAAAAATTCAAGATGGCGATGATTTCTCCCTCTTAACGTCTCGTCGTTAATGAGGTTGTATGAGACGGAACAAAAGCTCAGATACTTCAGGAACGAGGCAGGAATCGACCATGGCCGGTTGTAAGAAACAGTCTCAGCATTCGCCCGGAGGAATTTTCAGGGAACAACGGAAAACCGAAATCAGAATGGCTGGACCGGGAGTCGAACCCAGGTTCCACCACAATGGGAGTCTGTGTGTTATAGCTGCACCACAGTGCTCGGCGACCTTGGACAAAACTATGCTGTTACAAACTGGACGAATCAACATAATTAATTCTTCCACTAGAGCAGGTTGGCTTCCAGACCATTTCACAAGCTAGCCAGTCCACCATAATAAACAGATATGTTAAGTTACATATTGGCAAACGCCTCGAAATTATTCAAGGATGCACAATGTATCTCGTACGAACATGCTTCATCTGCGCTTTTATTTCCCCACGCTATCTTGATAATTAGTATTCCAACAGCACAGTAATTATGATGAGGCTAGACCTGACGCTACGCTACGATAGGTCGTCCTATAAATAAAGATTTCTAATGGGTCAAGTTAAATGTTGTCCGCCGTCTGTCTCTCGCAGCGACTCGGAGAGCAGTTGGGTATCAGGGGGTGGTAATTACTCGGAGACGTGTGGACAGTAGAAAGTACAGACTCGCCGGAAGAAACAAACTACCTCATTGTCGGTGCAGGGGCCAGCAGGACGTGTCCGCCCGGCTGCAGTGAGAGATTTACAAGAGGAATCAAACTGCGGTTGTTTTATTTCGGGGCCGTCTGACGTACGGTGCTCGTCCGCACGGGAAGGCGGGTTGACGTGACGCGGTGTTGGCCGTAGTAAGCCGCAAGCACAGCTCATTAACACACACGATGGGTCACAATTACTAGTCTCGGGCTGTCTACATTGCAGGCACACCTATCCTCGCCAGTCGAACTGAGGTGATAATATTCAAGGTACGAAAATTTTATTTATCGAATAACTTGCTATGCAACAAAGACCTGGAAATTTATCTTATCGTGACTCTGGCAAAACTACAGACCACAGTCTACATTTATCCGAATATGTGTGATAGTTAAAAAGTAATTGTACACCGATAATATCAATCGCACACTTGAAATTGTGCTACATTAAAAAGATAATGATACCAACGAGCTTTGTTTAAAGAAACATCGTCAGTTATAAACACAGATCCTTAAAAAATGCTGTAACTGAAGCTATGATCCTAAAAAAAAACTCTCGTTTTCTTTTGAAATCAAGCTAGAATTCAAGCAACTCTTAACTTCACACCACTTTCCCATTGGACCTTGACGTGTAACACATTCTGGAGGACGCTAAGCCAATAGTAAAGAATGTACTAAATGCAGACCTAATCGCGTGGTATCACTGTGTCAGCGAGAAGCCACTTAGTAGTTACTGTCGACTTGAATACGCGAGTATTCTTGGTGGCTAGCTTACAGGTAAGTGAACCCGAGAATTTTTCCAGTCTCTACTGGCCCTGCAGTTCATATTCAGAGAATTTCCATATTTTACTAATGTAATACACCACAGTGTTATCAATTAATATAGCGCTTTAATAAAACGGTACAAAAACTAGTTACTGGAACAGTCGTTATGGGTGGGCATGAACAAGTAGCAATAGTGCATGTGTAAAGGTTCCAGTCAAGAGAGGAACCATTGCTATGGCTTGATATGCACTACGTAATTTTCCTATGCCTACATTTTAATTTGTATACAATTTTAAAAATGAAAGTCAGCGTTAAACAATAAAAAAGAAATAATTACCCTTTCCTCTTGCATAGGAAACCGTTGAATTTTCAAGTTTAAAATTTTCCTATTTGAACTCTTATATTCCCTCGCAATATACTTTAGACGGCCTCAGCGAGTTATTTTTTACGCCATAGGCCAAAATTAATTTACAAGAATTTATTTTTATTAGACAGTACATGTGTACTCTGCTTTTCATGTATACGCATGACTTTGGCTCTTTGACGTTAGTAATTTTGTACAATGTAAGAATATCAACTACGTATCATTAGAGACCGGAAAAATTCGCGCGTTCAATGACCTGTAGACTAGCCTCCAAGAATATCTGTGTATTCAAGCAGATATTATCTGCTCACTGGCTGCTCTATGACGCAGTGATATGGGCCTGCATTTAGTTGCTTCTGTACTATTGGCTGAGCGACTTCCAGGAGGTGTCAAATAAGTCAAGGGCCAATCGCGAAAATGGCGCTAACTTACAGTTGTTGGAATTATAGCTTGGGACCAAAAGAAAACGCGAATTTTTCAGGTCTCTACGTATAATGTATGCATGCGTCTCGATTAGAGAAATTTAAGTAAAATGAAATATGTTCGTTTGTATCAGTGGTTAAGTTTTAAATATTTACCGCTTGTCCTAGTATGACTTCAGTTTTCATTTAGTAGAGTGCTCGGTACTTTCTCTTCAAAGAAAGATGACTGGAAACAATTCGAGTGTCCATGTTTACAAAGAGTACAAGTAGACGTGCTGGTGTATGAACAACCAGGCATCGGAGAGAAACATTTAAAAAGTGACGCTTAAATTATTCTTGTGTCTGTTTTAGAAGAACGAGAAATAATTTAAACTGCTTACAGACGGCACACCGTAGGTCTGGATTGTCATACCAAAACAACTATTGGAACATGACGATGGGTCTTGGGATAAATATATCGACGGCATGTTGATATTGGTACTGTACGAAGTGGACACTATGAAAGACAAACAATGGCATGTTCATGTGACGCACAACACGTTTCTGTTTTACGTACTCGTCACTTATCTTGCTTCAAACTCAATGTGCGTTTGTTGACACTGGGGTTGTAATTTCGCTACTGGCACAATTGTGTCCTATCCAGCACACATTAGCAGCCATTAGAGCCAACCAGAGATACATAACAACTGACCGCTTTTAGATTTGAGCGATCTAGTGTAGGGACATATTAATTTGCGAATTAATCTGGTTGTAAGCTAATTACTCGGGACACATTCTCTCCAAGAAAAGAAACCACCTACATTATTATATACTGCACTAACAATCAGCGGATAGTTAAAAAAAAATTAATAAAACAATTACATTTTCCCTGTTTCTCTCCAATAAAAATGTTTTGTCAAGCGCTTAAGACCATGATCCATTGTTTTCACTGCTTTAACGATAGTTATTTTCTAAATCCTAAACGAAAACAGATATAAAAAACTGTTGCACAGTTTTGTTAAAAGCAGTGT
The DNA here is from genome assembly GCA_003012365.1 of Medauroidea extradentata. NCBI lineage: Eukaryota > Metazoa > Arthropoda > Insecta > Phasmatodea > Phasmatidae > Medauroidea > Medauroidea extradentata. The sequence goes on from PNEQ01115599.1 coordinate 28,974, forward strand.
ACACCATTTTGACTGATTTTTTCAAGGCAAATTACACAATGGCTTCAGCTAATATGCAATGAAGTAAATTCTCAATAATAAAATAATTAGCAAAATCTATATAATTTTTTGTCTAGAAAAATTAGAGTACATAGTAAAAGCAACTTTTAACAAAACTGAGCAACAGTTTTTCGGTATCTGTTTTCGTTTAGGAGTTAAAAATAATTTTTGTGACAGCAGTAGAAATGATAGATCATGGCGTTAATGAGTAGTGGTAAACTTGAAATGGGTGTACGCACGTGTGATGTTTTTTAAATGCCATTGGTAAACATTCACCACTCATGTGTAATGAGCTGTTTTCCAATAATCTTGTAACGGCCGAAGCGCTGACCACTGTGTGACCTGGGCAGACGGCCACCTTAAGTTACAATCGAAATGTACTGTACTCGAAAGTAATCTTCAGAATTCACATAAAATGCATTTTTAATTATTAGCCTATTCTAGTAAAGATGGTCCACAAAAGTGCTGAATTTATCGTGAACCACATATATCATGTACGTCCTTATTTTAATACACGAAATCGGGGAATGTGACCAATAAGTAGACACATGCAAAATGCGCGTTACAATTTGGTAGCAAACTAAACTTCACTTTCCTATACATAACAGAGTATAATTTGCGGTTCAATTGGCCACGAACTTTAGTATGTTGTCATTTACGTGTGTTACGTAGAATTCTCCATGGCAAGTCACGACAATATCGGCCAGCGAGAGACGTCGAACGAGCCTATAGTCACTTGGAGTCTAGTCAGCTGTCGGAAAATAACGCGAATTTCACATATGTCTACCAATAAGTTGGGACTGGAAAATTTCGCGAATTCAATGACCTGTAGGCTAGAATCTATTGTACTAGGTATACTCAAGCCCCTTATATTCGTTCATTGTCTGTTGTTCCACTGAGTAGCAGCTGGTGGACGAATAGTCGGGGCTTCAGTATGCATAGGATATGATTAGAGACATGCAAAATTCGCGTTATTTTCTGACAGCTGACTAGACTCCAAGTGACTATAGGCTCGTTCGACGTCTCCCGCTTGCCGATATTGTCGTGACTTGCCGCGGAGAATGCTTACATTGTAAAGAAGCCAATCTCTGTAAAGACGTAACACACGTACATAACAACACACAAAAGTTCGTGGCCAATTGAATCGCAGATTATGCTCTGTTATGTATAGGAAAGTGAAGTTTATTCTGCTACCAAATGACAACGCGAATTTTGCATGTCTCTAGATATGATCTTTGAAAGAACTGTGCAATGGGAGTGTATGACTGGATTTATTTACTTGGACATACTCCATTGCGAAATAAATGACTGTCAAAAGAAAACTAAAAATATAAATAAGACAAGAAAACATAAATAAGCAGAGCATGCTTTAGTCATCAGGATACATACACAACATGAAATTCCAAAACTGGAATCTGGTCAGATAAAACAAGGAACAAACAGAAAATAAAAGAAATAACAAAAATATAAAAAAAGAAACCTAAGTTGACATGCGACACAACGATGAGACGTTTTATCTGACCAGATTCCAGTTTTGGAATTTCATGTCGTGTATGTTTCCTGATGACTAAAGCATACTCTGCTTATTTATGTTTTCTTGTCTTATTTATATTTTTAGTTTTATTTTTCTTTTGACAGTCATTTATTTCGCAATGGAGTATGTCCAAGCAAATAAATCCAGTTATGCATAGGATAGTAGATTCTATCCTACAGGTAACTGAATTCGCGAAATTTTCCAGTCCCTACCAGTAAGTGAACTGGAAGTGCCAGTCGGAATACGGCCGCATGTGTTCAAAGGGCAATTGATAGAGATCCCGCTGAGATGAGACGATCTGCCACATGTAGTATCTTGGTGCGCTGAATCAGTTCCTGGGGAAGGGGGTATAACAGCGATGGTGACGGTGTCGTGTGCAGCCATTTATCGAGGAACGAGCCGCTCCCCTGCAGGCCGTGCAGCCACGCGAACCTGCGCTCAACGATCGATGTTGGCTGCGGCGTGCATGCCAGGTTGAGCCAAGCCAGCTTCCCTTACATGCACCTACACCAACCGTCTGACCTTCGTTGATTACGCGCTATCAACGGTTCAACTAGTCTGCCACATTATAAATAAACAAAACCATACAAACACACATTTCTTAATATTTATAAACGTTTTTACGAGTTTCCAACCGACTTCTTGTATATGTTGTCATCGATGTCTGCAATTAGGTACTATATTATTTATTTTTATTTATTGTAGAATGTAACAAATCATTGAACTTGATTATGTAGCATATCGAAATTTCTGTAAAAAAAACTAGTCCCCTTCGTTTTCATTGGTAACTTATTTTTAACTACCTTAATAATGTGAGACACTTTCCTTGTGACACCTGATAGATAATGTTTTCACAATTAGTTTACAAACGTTTTATACGTATTTACGTACATGACATAAGGTTAACTATGCATTTTTGAAATTAATTTTTAAAAACCATTCTTTGAGTAAACAAATATCGAGGTTAAGAACTTAGCCAGTCTCACAAGATGTCCAATTTCGTAGCGGTTTTAATGCCCATTGTGTTAGCGGTTCTGATTCCGCGTGAACCACATTCCAGCATCCTCCCAAGAGGTTTCATTCCCAATAGTGTCCCAGGAACGTGAAGAATGTGTTATATTTTGCTGTTAGCATTTCTGTTGGCTTTCTACCCAGAAACGTCTATGACTAATCGTAGCCGCTTTGTTTTGTTCACATGACCATAATATTTCACGTCGGATTATGTTTAAAAAGGCGTCAAAACAACAAAATAACGTGAATAAACTAACCCTAATCATTCCGAAGCATTGCTGGACTACCATAACCATATCCTTTATTTCATTTCTGCAGCCAAGGTCTAGTCCACTATTTGCGTTTGCGTTTCTCACTATTTTTAACTAAAAATACACTTCACATTATTAAAATAGAAGTGAATTTATTCATGTTATCCATTTAGATATCGTGTAAATACGAACTTGGAGGAACGAGTCATCTATTTCTTTTAAGAACGGCTACTTTCATCTTAAATGCCCAATGCTATACCCATGGGTACAACAGAAGGTAATATAAATTAGGCAGTGTGTGAAGCGGGCTTTAGAGAAGGAACTTTTATTTTCCACGGACTCAAAAACATGAAGAGAAGCAGCCGTGGTCTGTATTAAAGACCCAACCCAGCATTCGCTTGAAGTGATTTGGAAACCAATTGACAACTGAAATCAGAATAGCCGGACTGGGAATCGAACCAGTGTCTGCCGAGAACGAGACCTGTCCCATCTCGCTCGGTCACGTAGGCGGAAGAAAGCAACACGCCGTGCATACGGCATAACTAAGCGAACAATGTACAGTGTTTACACATTCTCTATCTAAGGATAGGAATATTTCATGAGTTCAATAACTTCTATGATAGACTCTATCGTACTGTGCATGCTCAAGCCCCGGTTATTTGTCTATTACCGGCTACTTACTGGAACAGTGTGCAATAAACGAATAAACGGCGCTAGAAAGCTGGACATTAAACTCCGAAATTTTTCAGATTTCCTATCTTCAGCTTTGGTAGCTACACCGAGGTTAGCTAGAAACGTGTAAGAGGACATAGTTGATAAATCAAACCTAAATGAATTACTTTAAACATTTTGGTACCTCGAAGCCAATACGCAAAACAAAACAGCAATCCTAGACAATAGTTATTGGAAACTGTATGAGCAAAACATATTTCCTGAGTGACGTAATTTTAAGGCACAATCTCTGACGCCCGAATCTCGTCTTCTTAACTGCGGCGCAATATATTACTCTTACGAATGCGTAATTCTGAAAAAAATGTTTGCTCTTTAAGTCGGCAAATATCACTTCTAGAGTTGCTGTTTTATAGTTTTTATCAGGTTATGTTTACTTATATACCTTGCAAACTTAAAGCTATTTACGGAAGTATGAATCACTAAAATTACTGCACGCACTAAAACAATGACTAGCGTGCTTACGGCTAAGCTGGCAAATACATTTCTGAAAATTTATTTGCACGTATTAGTCGAAATAGATGACATTTTAATTTATTCTTATTTGTGCAGATTTGCTTAATCGACTCTTGCATGCTATAGTTTTCTTTCGCGGATAGCTAGCAATTTAAATGATTTGCAGTTTTTTTAAAGTGTACAATACAGAATATTATAGAGCACCGTGGCAGTGTCGTAGTCAGACCACTCACTTCCCACCTTAGAGATCGAGCTCGATTCTCGATGGGTCACTGGCGATTTTAATATGTAACGTGGCGGACTTTGCCGTTGGATATGTGAGTCCCGAGAAAAACCTGTCAGCCAACACCAACTTCCTCTACAAAGAATACGTTTAGTAGTGACCCCACTGAGAACCGAACCCGGATCGCAATGAACGCAAAAGCAAGAGGCCTGAATACTGTACTGCCGCGATCCTGTCTGAATTAATGGTTCCCTCTCTCACGACCTCGCTGACCTACCTAAATTCTCCCCTCCCCCCTAGAGTTTCACACCCGACAGTCAAATACTGTCCGCGCGCCAGCTTTGAGTCTCTGGAGAATATCTCTTTAGCATCCGTTAATGTGTAAAGAATACGAGTCCGATAGCACGTCGACGCACATACTAGCCGTAGAAACGTCGCTATTCACACACATATATAATAATAAATTATATGTTATATATACAAAAAAATTTCGGTCTCATTAAACCACGTTCTAAGTATTATCATTATAGCTCGCTTACTCAACAAAATTGTGAGAAAATGCAGTCTTAAAATTTAGTTTATAAGGGCAGATTGCTGTCTTAATTTTCAGTTTAGATGCTAGGAGTCCCCTCTGTTTACTGTTTTTTAATTATGCTTGCCGAAGTTAGTTGGTCAAATTTGATACTCAGTGTGTAGGGGTGTGCGCGCGTATATGTGTATGTGTATAGTGTATCTAAATTTGACCAACTAACTTCGGCAAGCATATCCTCATGGAAAAAAAAAAACAGAAAACAGATGGGACTCCTAGCATCTAACCTGAAAATTATGAGAGCAATAAGCCATTGTAAACTGAATTTTAAGAATGTATTTTCTCAAAATTTCGTAAAGTAAGCGAGGTAAAATGATAATACTTAGAACGTGGTTTGATGAGACCGAGATATTCAGTCCCACAAGTGCTCGGCCTCGTTCTTTTGTTTTGTAGTGGTTTCGAAAAAAATAATTAACGCAAATTAATACATATATCAAATATTCATTCAGGAAATTCTAACAATTATATATCACCGTTTGTACATGAATTAGTCTGTTGTAGTTCACTGAACGGATTTTTAGAATTTTGCTCCTGAAATATCACGTATTTAGCCAAAATGAAGCAAAATTATTTTTTGCACGTAAACTGTACATTATTTTTAAAACGCTCTGGCATAATTGTGTATCGTATGACTGTACACAGTCTCATTTTTTTTCTAAGTATTTGGTTAAAAAAGATTGGAGTTATTTGCAATTGTTTGAAATAAACGGAAGATCATGGCCTTAATAAAAATATTCGGGGTAGCCACCCGTGAATTGCATATAACATTTGTACTGTGTGGATACTGAGAAATTTGAAGACGATTTATTGAGCAGCGTGACGTGTGTAAAAAGCGGTCTTCTTGTTGCAAGTGCGTAGGACGCATAATTTTCGTTCAAAACGTTACTTGAATTTGGCGGAGCGGTACAGTGCAGCACACGTACATACAGAGTTACAAACCTGCATTCTTACCCTGGTGTCAGGCAAATTTGAATGATTACGTTCCAACCAACAAAAAGGTGCAGTTTGCATAAACACGATAACCGACGCCGTATTTGAGTCCCTACTAGAAATTTAATACTGTAGTGTGTTGAACAACTGACAGGCGGCAACACGCACAACTCCCAAGAACTACTGGTTGCTTATACGGAATTACACACATTGTAACCGATTTTGTATTCAGAGTACCTGCCATTATATCACAGTAAATTCTCGTTTAGCCATAAATGTCTAAGTCATTTAACCCTAAATAACATCTAAATAAACCCACAATGTAGTAACCATCTGAGTGAATCCCTCCACTTAATAATAACTTTGTAACACTGGCATCTAAATAACATACCATAAATACAATTTTGTAACAGTAGGATCTGTGTGCAATTTCCATCAACAGACTCGAGAGTGCAGACTTTATTGTGGCGTTTGAAGCACGTGTATGAACAGAACATATGACGCTATAATTGTGAGTGCAATAATGAAGAGTTCACAGTAGTACTATGTTCTGGTATTGCCACGTCAATGTCCATACCCACTACAGTTATCAGATTCTTCTCCTGTAGCTCGACGCGTGTGCGTTTGGATGAGGCGTACATTGAATACTGGCTATGTGAACTGGTTGCCAACTAGTGACACTAAGCTCCTGCAGGTAAGCATCGCTTGATCAGTGTGCACATATCAGCCTACAATCACATCACAGGGGCCAGGGTGGTCAGACGGCTAGTGTGTTCGCCTCCCACGAAGGAGTTCCAGATTAAATCCTAGACCAAGTAAGATTCTCGAAGTGGCGACATTACTGTTCTTTGCACAATGTTTTCAAACACATGCTCAAAAATTCATGACGTGTGATTAGTTTCCGCTACAACGAGAACTCTTGCAAGGAGTTCTTACTCCGACTCGACGTGAGGAGCATGTACGCGCAGAGGTTACTAATTAAAATTACATCTTTTACAGACCAACCCTACAATATTTAAACATGTGTAGTTGTTATTCTGATGCATCCTTGCTACTTAAATGATTTCTCGTACAGCCGTCCGTATATGACATAAACATGTATGTGTAAAACCAGAAAGGCCATATTTTTTTTACTTTTCCCGCTTCATGAAAAATCGCTGTTGTTAACAACGAGAGTGTAGGGAGAATTTTCGGCAGCAGGCAAACACGCTTGTCGCCTAGCGGCCGTGTTTTTGTCGTGGCTGGTTTGCGTGATTCTCTAGTAGGCAATGAAATAGTAACAGTGATCGATTGACGGGCGGTCAACAGGACCCACGGCAGGCACAGTGAGTCTTCACGTGTTCTGGATTCCTGACGAGGATCTTCCTGACGGAGATTCGCCCGCGGGAACACCATCGTGGTCACGCAGACATTTCTTTGAACACTTAATTCTGTCTTCATTTGTCTTCGTTCCTTCGCTGGTCCAACCCACACGAGAGCCAGGGATGGCGTCAAGAACACGTGGCTGTATTTGGTCCATCCTCCGTCACAAGCTAGAAATGTCGGATCATGGAGTGGAAGAACTGGTGTTTGTTCAAGTAGATGTCAACTTTCCACTGGCTACTATTTTTACAGCGTTACATTCGGTTGCCCGTTTGCTATTATTCCAGTCTCCAGTATGTATCAGACAAGTCCCGGAACAATGCAATCATAGTAAAATAAATTTTACCGTATGTTAAAATGTTAACCATCGTAACGGATGTAAGAAAACTCAAGGAATAATTTCTCTAGACCACTTTAAATACCGAATCATGTCAGGAAAACTTCGGCGTATAATACCTAGAAAACGATACCGTTGCTGCCATTTAGATTGCGCTGAAGTAGGTGCGCGATGCAGTGTAAAGTGTCGTGCTCTCTTCTAACAAGTTCATATCTTTATTATATTCAAAATAATTTTACCGCATGCAAGCAAACGGTTTTTTTATCCCGACTGGCAAAAAAACAGCTAAGTCTTGAATTCTAGCACTGAGTTTCCGAACATTCCGTAAAGACACCAAAGTGTTTTTTTTTTCCTTTTTAATGGCTAACAAATATGCGCCCAAGGGTAGTAGGCCTAGTAATAATCACTATCAGAAAAACACAATAGTTCACAAAATATTTAAAATCAAAGCAGCAGTTAAACTTGAGAAAATTCCAAAACGATCCCAACACAGGCCCCAAAAACCCGAACCGTCCACTACGATGACTACCAGAGGAACAATTACAAAAGTAATTCACTGTTGGCTACTGCTACAAGATTCATTGTCAGTGTCCTTAACGGTTCAGGAAACAAGTTGTGACAGATCTCACAGCTTACGCAAGCAGATGTGCATGTGATTGGATTGCGACCAGCTTCATATTAAGTCATACACTATAAACCAATACCGGACAGCTTCGGCGCTTTGGCAAGCATTCTGATTGCGTTATCACGTCAAACCACCAGAGAACAGCCCTGTACATGTAATTGACTTTAGATGTATGCGGCTAACATAAAAACTCTAGAAAAATTTTCTCTATGGAGAATATATTTTCGTTGCACGCAGAAAATAAAAAATAGCAGTACGATAAAAACATAAAAATTAAATCAAACATGTTAAAATAATAAAATACAATAATTATACAGAAACGAAATATATGTTAGTTTCACATCATACCGCTAGGTAATATTTCACACGCTTACTCTTAGTATTTGCATAGAGCTGTCCGGTATTAGTCTCTGGGGCATTTGTTCATATTGCGCGATTGCACAGCCGTTCACGGTAGATAATCTGATTTGTGAAAGTGCATTCTCCTCTCTACATGAACATGTCCTGTTAATATTACTTGAACCTCCAGCACTGTTGTTTTATTGCCGCGGAATACAGGCAAGTGTTGAGCTAATAAATTTTTACCTTACCAGTAAACCAGAAGTGGCAAATCAATGCGTAACCAGTCATGATAATTTCCGAACTGAAAAAATTCCTGTAGTGAAATCTTGCTTACTTTTCAGATTAGAACATGTAGAGCAGTTTAATCGCACCCAGTTTCCTTACAAGCGTGCCCCCTTTAGCGGATAAACAACATGCCATGTTTTGCACGAACACTATTCCTTATTTGAATAAAATTGTAGAAGAGTTTTAAGACTTAGCATACGTAAAGCCAGTGATTTTCCGCAAAATAATCTCAGTGATAGAAAGCTATTTTACCACACGCATGTAGTTGAACCACAGTGAAAGCCGTCCATTCCTACGCAACACTAATAATTGTTTTTGTTTGTAATGTTAAAGGCATGTCTAAAGTGAATGCAACTGTCGTGAGTGTGTATATGTAATTAGTTTTTTACTTGGTAACTTGTTAAACTATTTGGTGTGTGTGTTAACTGGGCAACATTTTCATTACTGCATGCCCCATTCAAATTATTAATTTTTCCTGGTACAATGGTTTATGTCTAGATGAACAGTTCGTTACGATCTTTGTCTTGAAAACGATTCGTAGTTTTTTTAATTTTAATTGTATTTTGCTGTTGTGTTAAAATTTGTCTAGCTTAATTTATTTGTCATAGTTGTTATTTGTATAATGATGGATGATGGTTTGCGAACTTAGTTTCGGTATGTATTATACCTAAATGTGATTTGCCTGCCCCCTCCTTCTGTATATCTTTCTCTTTCTAAGGAAAGGACAAATTATGCACAACACGAATACAGTAAGGAAAAAACCTATCATTCAAACATAATGATTAGTATTTTTCGATTATGCCGTAACTTCACCATCAGAAACATAAAGACAGTTTATTATTTTTATATACCGCGTGTACACAGCTAATATCCAGTCTAAAAGGGCCCTCCCTACCTGGTACTGAAATGTATTTTAGCGAATTGCTGTTATTCCTTTTTTTATACCGAATGTCTGAATGTGTTAAGTAACATGAAGAACACATACCTCGAACTGTTTTGTTACAAGGTAAAGAATTCTTCACACTTATTATGAACATGATTTTCGGGCCTCTCAAAATAGTTAATATTGGCTTTTTAAGACAGCCATATTTGGCGAAAATTGGGGCTAGGAATATTTCGCGAGTTCAACAACCAAAATGCTAGAATTCATTATCCTCTGTATACCGAAACCATACCATTTGTCTATTACCTGCTACTCATTCAGACAGCAGACAATGAACGAATAGACGGGGCTTGAATATGCATAGGACATTCGATTCTAGCATGAAGGTCATTGAACTAGCGAATTTTTCCTAGCCATAGTGAAAATGCAAACATGGAGCGCGCTGAAATTGGAACCATCTTACCACAAACACATTATATAGTCACTGCTTACGTCTCGTGGCAAAAATGGCTTACACGTAGTGATACAGTATCAATTATCATATAGATTACGCTGGTCAGCGACATATTTAGCGCCCCATAAATTAAATGCCTCACTCATACAAACTCTATATGTCCAGGAAGCCATCTTACTGTAAACTGCAATTACGTAGTTTGAAAAGTATCCGTAATAACAAGTACCGTGCGAGATATCATGCAATACTGTTTTGTGTTAATTCCTAACGGACACTAACTTCAAATCATGTATTAAGCCTACTCACATTTGACGATTGTGTTATTAACTAGGGTAGAATAATTTGCATGATTCTAAGGAAGTTGTTAAGTTAAAGTCTCGTACTTAAGAGTTCATAGGACATAAACAGGAAGCACAGTTTATTAAATCTACAGATTTTTGGGAGTCAATACAAAACATAAGGCAACTCAAACAATTGTTTTGGTCAACTTGTGGACAAACATTTTGGTGGTATAAGTTCCCCTTTTACTCCGTTGCAAGAGATTACGCTAAAAGAGTACGTCAGTGCCGTAAAATATTTGAAAACAAAAAGTTGTATAAACTTGTTTGTGGGATTGATTGATCTTTATTTGATTCATTAAATCAACATCCAAATACCTGTAGAGTCCAATAAATATTTTTTTTAGTGTTGATATACGTATCACGCCTTCCTAAGAAGTTTCTCAGCAGTAGTTAGGACATAACAAGTTCAGTAGCTCCGAATGAGTGAGATTCAAAATGTATATCTGCCTAAGATTTATATAAAAATATTTAATTAGATTTTCTACTTTTTAAATGTTACATTTGTGTACAGCATAAAGTAAATAGAAAATGCACCAGCACAGAAATGTAATGAAATAAAAAAAACTGAACTATGATAAAGAGCTACAGTTGCAGATGATATTACATTCAACCAAACAATTAATGAAAATATTCATAAAGGTTCTTTTCAATCCAAGTTGAACTTAAACACAACGTAAGTATTTTACGTTACTGGTCGAGTAGCCAACCTAACCTTCACCCTGACCTTCTCTCATATAAACTGTGACCCTGACCCAGCGAAACGGAGCAACGATAACACGTTGGAATATAATTCGATCCTCGGCTCCACCCATCTTGATTTCGGTTTCCCATTGTTTCTCGAAATCACTCTTGGTCACGGTCGTAGAAGAACAAGTCTGGACACTCGCATATCTACCAATATATTTTGTTTGACCCCCTTGTTGTTTGGCTGCAGTTCGTCAACTTACCAAGAATGTTGTACTTTTTGGCGCTGTAATCCGGGCGGTCGGACTCAAACTCCGCCCACTTTTTTTCATTGTTAACATTATAAAGCAAATAAAGATTGCTGGAGCCTTTACTTAAAATTGTGAGCGAAGGAAGTATTTCGTAAATTGATAAAAAAAATACGTTTTGATAAATTGTTTATCTTAGTGGGTGGGAAGTGAGCAGAGTTTGAGTCCGATCACCATAACTGCAGCACCAATAAAGCACAACATTCTCGGTAACTTGGTGAACTGCAGCCAAACAACAAGGGGTCAAGTTTCCAGGCGAGTGTCCAGACCTGTTCTTCTACGGCCGTGCTCTAGGTAAATGCTGGTATGGTACCTTAACAAAGGCCATGGCTCACTTCTCTCCCAGCTCCTGTCATTGTACCATGCTGTGTGTCACCGTCTATAACGCCCTCGCTGTCTACGAGACGTAAAGTCCATTTGTAACCCTGCCAGAAGTCAGGAACACGTGAAGGATTTCATTTTACGTTACCAGTTTCATAACATAACTTCATTCACAAAAAATTTTAGATGACAGAAGCTTGTATTTGTCAGTTATATGTACTCATTATTCGTTCCAAAATGCATTTGTTTTTAATGTAACGAATCAAATAAATGTATACCATAATATTACTCCTCTGTCTTACTATTTTAGAATGAATTCAAATAAATAATATTGGCGTTGAAACTGCAAGCATGATAACACGAGTAAACATAATTCTAAATACTAGTTTGTTAGCAGTTGTATGAACTGTACTGTCTACAATACTTCCACCGGTCACGTGTTAAGAGACATGCACACACAAGTGAACAAAGTACACAAACTGCTTTGGTTGCTCGGGCAACTTAGTCTGTATTCCCAAAGACGGATTCATACACGTGTTGGACACGTGTCATACGAGGCCTCGGAGAATATCGACAGCAGTGAAATAATGACGCTTTTAACTGCACTTTAATGTCAGCTGAAACATTCTCAAATATTGTTCCAAGAATGCTGTGATACAAAACTTTTTTCCGCCACAAAATTATGGTAAAATATTCTTCTGTGAAGAATTAAAATATACTTATAAATTATACGTAAGCAAGCGACTATTTATATATTTATTCGGCATGTTTTTTTTTGCTTAAGATATTTTCTGCGTAGTTATGTAAACATGTAGACCAGTAACCCGATTCCTAGCGGAAATTGGCAGGCATCCAGTTGTCACGTGACGTCGCCAACATCTACAACGTTAATGTACAGAGTGAAAAACCGAAGTCTCGTTCAGTTAAGCTTGTAGGTGGGGTTCTGACATTTGAAGCAGTGGAAGTGAGCGATATTTTCGGCTTAAGGATGCAATTATATGAATCACATAAAATCTTTTCAGTTCGTTTATACGAATCTACGAGACAGACGAACCATTTCATTGTACAAATATTTTCTGTAGAATGCTTTACGCTCAGGAGCAAACATAAATAGACAAAGTAATAAGTGTATATTTAAACACGCAGTGCATAAACAAGAATTTACCCGTAAGATATTAACAAATATCACATGAACCCTGAACTCCCATGGTAAAATAATCGGGTTCGGCCTACATGCATTAAAAATAAATGCATGTGAAACACCGTATAAATTGTCAAATACAAAGAAAGATATTTTAGAAAATATTTGATAACTCTAGCATGGTTAAACGAGAGAAGGGGTGACTTCAGTGACGGAGTATTGGAATGTGTGTGGTTAATAAGGATATGTGGGGTTCCTGACACAAGAACAATTATTTTTATTCTTAAATTTGTTAAATAAAACTTTACTGCCAGTTATATTCGAAGATTAAAAATATATTAACTTCATCTGAAAGCAGATGAGAGAGCATTACTTCAGTAGGCAGTGACATAATATTTGTACGTAAGCAGAGTAATTCAATTCCGAATATCGTTTTCACTCAGGCATGATTGTATACATTTTTTCCTACAAATATACATATATCATTCTGAAATGGTCCTTTACTATGTTCACTTCCTTTTAAGCTCTCCTTTGCATTTATCAGTGTTTATATATATACATACACACACATATAATGATATAATGTTAGGAAGGGGCACCTGTCCCCACCCTCTTTTGAATTCAGTGCTGGTTCTCACCATGGATTGTGACCGTCTTCTATAGCTAAGGACCTGAAAAATTCGCGTTTTCTTTCAGGCACAAGATAGAATTCCAGCAACTGTATGTTAGTGCTACTTTCACAACTGGCCGTTGACTTAAACACCGCCTTGAAGTCGCAGAGTCAATAATAACAATGTAACTAAATGCGGGCCCATTTTACTGTGTCAGTGAGCAGCCAAAGCAGCTGTTGTTTCATTGAGTACACTAACATTGTTGCAGGCTAGCCTACAAGTCAGACAGCCCGCGAAGTTTTCCTCTGTCTATCTATAGCCTAGCGTTTCTCTGCCTAATGGGGCAGCATTGAAGCTCTCCGCTATGGCGTTTCAATCACGTGGTGTGAAGCCGAGTTAAACTCTTGCGTAACATAGAAAACGAACAGACAAGTTCATTTGCCATTTGAGTAGGAGTATTTGACAATCAGAAGGCCCTGTGCGTTGACTTGGGTCTAATATATAGGGACCCCTGTTTTTCGCGAAAAGAATTTTGCCCCAGTTTGTTTCAGTGCCTTACGTGCACATCTGCAATTCTGCTTCACAGTTACTGGCAACGTGTCTATGCGAAGAGCCGTATCTCATTTGACTGAGCCAGTTACAATAACGTTCTTGCAACGCCACACGTCTATGATTTGCCGGTAGAATCCCAAGGCTCGAGAGAATTAAAATATCCAATCACTGACCACGAAGCAGAACTACAGATGTGCACGTAAGGCACAGAAACAAAGTGAGACAAAATTCTTTTCGCGAAAAACAGGGGTCCCTACTAATATATATTATTATAGTAGGGCCTATGTTTCAGTTAAGTTGGCTATATTGTGTTAAAGTAGGCTTAAGTACGCCATTCAATACTGTAAACAACAGAATTGGATTTACTTATTACGTACAAAGGTGACCGTAGAAAGAAATGCAGAAAAACAGATGCACCCGAAGGAATTTATAGCTACTTTTTTTATGGAAGATAGTTGTGAAACTCTGATCCATTGCGCTGAGGTAGTACTCACCGCTTGAGACGACAGTGAGGTCACGTCACGCAGGGCGACGCGGGCTGGTCATGTTGCTCGCTGCGCGCACTAACTCACTCGCTCACTCTCGCGCACTGCTACAAAAACACAGACGGGCAGACTCGTGCCGACTGAGGCGCGGGACCGCCAGCTCCGGCATTACTACCGCCGCGTGCCTGCATACCCCTCCCTCCTCCCCCTTGAAACACCTGGACTGCCCCCTCCCCTCCCAGCGTCCAGTCGCCGCCGTCCGCCGGCCGGCTTGTCAACACGACGCGCGTCGCCAGAGCCACGTGGGTCCCCGCCAGACAGCGACGTAATCTTCCTTCTCCCTCTTTCCTCCCATATTGAAAGTTAACCATGTAGTACTAGAGGATGAAGTGAAGAGAGTTTAGTCAGCACTTAACCTCTAAGACTTTAGCGCTGGTGAGGGGAGACATGATGCATGGTGCTGCGCCGGAGTGAAAAAGCGGGGGAAACGGGAGATCCCCGAGAAAACCCGCTGACCAGCGACATCGTCCGGCACGATTTCCATGTACGAAAATCCGGGGGCCCACCCCGTCGGGAATCGAACCCGGATCGCCTTGGTGGGAGGCGAGTGCTCTAGCCACTGCGCACCCTACTTGAGGATGAAAATTATAGTATTACGTACAAAATAACAGTACATTCACGAATATTGGAAACAAGTACTGCAAACTCAGAAACAACGGCAGTAGGATATACACAAGTAAAGTATTAGTATGTCATGTGTAGAGATGATGGTATATCGTGGGAAAACTTGACTGTTTGCTGGATTTCAACACACGTTCAGTTTACCAGAAGCTTTAGCTTGTACTTGGAATTATTACCCTATTTCACTGAGCCAATAAGAATCTCGTTATTATAATATTTGGTACCTGTTATTGGTCTCCAGACAGCTACGTTGTGTCAGAAGTATTTCACGGATTCACCGAATCATACATGTTGCAAGAATCCACAATGTTTTCAAGGGTATATTGATACAAAACATTCGCGATACACCATCATCTCTAGTCATGTGATAATAAAAAATGATATATGAAATGATTACTAGCTTTTACCCGCCGCTTCGCTCGCGTTCATGTCCTTAATTAAGTGTTAAAGATCATTGAAATAAAAAATAAAGTACCCGCGACTTAGTTCGCGTATAATTCGGTCCGCAAAAAGATGCCACATGATAACCATTTAGGAAGTTGACATAGTACGCCTCGGTACCTCACCGTCGCACTTGCGTCGACCCCCTCTGTATGTTCCTGGGACCTGCGGCCCCCAGATTGCATTATATCTAGTGGATTTATCGAGGAATAGATAACGCGAAAATATTCTCCGTGCTCAAATATTTATGTGAGCCAATTTTCATGGTGTGGGAATCAGCTGATATACTTATACAAACGTTCGTCCCCTATTTCATCCCCTTCAAGTTTTATTTTAGCGATAAAAAGTAGCCAGTGTCCTTCTCCAAGGTCCAATCTTTCTCTATACTAATTTTCATCAAAATTGGTACAGTGGTTTAGGCGTGAAAGCGTAACAAACGAACAAGAATACAGAAGAAAGTAATACTATAGGTACATCTAACCTAAATTTGTGTTCGGTTATGCATTGCCAAAATAAAATTTGCTGGTTTCTCGAAATTTCGAACATCGTAAGAAAAGACACAAAGACACAGAAGATTACACAGCAATAGTTTCCAGCTATGTTTATAACCAAATACTCAGCTAACTTCAAAGAACATGTGCTGGGAGGAATACCTTTTCATAATTGTTTTTAAAATTATAATACGTTGCGTACTATAACGGATTTGCAACAGCGCAGCATATGACGCAGCAGATTATAGTACAGGTACTATAATTATACTACAGCTTCCATCTCTACTTCCATGATTCCGTGTGCTGTACGTAAATAAATACAGCTTGTAACATCTACGAAAATAAACAGAATTAATTGCGCTACGAAAATAACCAAATGGAAAAGAGACAGAATTAGTTCGCAAAAATTATTTCGGTGACCTTTTATTTATTACTGCTTTCACATCTGTCTGGTAAAATAATGATATACGTGGTGCACGTAATTTTTCCAAACAAGATATAGATGTTTGCAGACAAATTAAAAACATTCGGATTCAGATAAACAACATGCCTCATTGGCACCATCAATTGAAGAGAGCCCCACGTCCAGGGGGTATGTCTGAAAACTAACAATAAATTTTCAACACAACTTTTAACTTCACTACGACTTACAACTAAAAAAATTATGTCAGTTATTACCTGGAAATAGAATAGTAATATTTCTAATATTTATGTTTGCTCACTAAATGATAATTGCATTGAAAGTAACATTAAGTTCAACTACGGACGTAGTTGCAGCTACTTCAAACAGTGACAAATTTTCCGTTATTTATTACTTGATTGGGCACTCATCTAGTGCGTGTAAATCAAACTTTGCAATTAGTTATTCAGATAGAGCCTTCGCATGTTTTAATTACATGCTGCTACTTGAGACCATACTATGTAAATCCAACTGTTATTTCCAGTGTTGAATTGTGCACCTAAGCCTGCTTTATCACGTAGTCCTGCGGACGATTTTTACACCGATCACAATTAAAATATGACACAAGTTTGAAAATTCTTCGACTGTAGAAATTTTTCCATTTTACATTATTAACAGTTTCGGACAGCATCGCGTATAGTTGAATCATCCAGGAATCGTCTTCTTACAAGACCTGTTTTGGACGTTAAAAGAAATAAAAATGGCACTGTGACAAATTGAAACTTGAAGAACACATTTTCGTGTTCCAAAGGAAGGAATGCATTGGTTTCTATTACCCAAGCAGTGTGTGAGATCTGGTGTTAGATGTCTTTAAAAAGGGAGGGGGAGATAGATATTAAATTTTATTTATAGATGTTCTGCAGAAACTTCTGTTTAAAATATATTTGGTAAATGTGGCAATTTTAAGGCATTGAAGATATTTGTGATGGATTCTGGAGATCATAATAGTGTTATATGTTCGTCTTATATTAAACTTGTAGTAATCATTCTTGAAAGTTAACTAATAATTCTCTTGCAATGATTCTGCATGAGAAATTAATGAAAGATTCCATTATTATTTATGACAAGCAGTTTATCGAGAATATATACTATGCTTTGTCGAAGAGAAAATTTTGATAATACAATGTGAATAAATGTTATAGCATGAAAACTGAAAATACAAGAAAATTATCTAACACTCCCCTTAATGTCATAAACTTATACACCACCCGCTTGTCTGTAATCTTTCTACACTGACGATACTGTGTAAAATAATAAAGAGGTACTGTTTGACATTCTTTCTCGGTTGTAGTGTCACAAGCTTTCATTCGATCAAGAGTGATTTTCGGCGTGTAAGCCTACATACAATGCGTCGCCACCTCGATGACGGTGCGCGCTACGGCGACGTCGTCGTGGTAAGACCACTCGTCTCCCATCACGGCGATACGGATTCGATTCCCGGCTAAGTCGATCCCGAGTTTGTATGTGAGGAACGTGGCGGACGTTACCGTTAACCAGCGGGTTTCCTCAGGATACTCTCGTTTATCCTGCCCTTGCGTTCCTGCATTGTTCTTTAATCATCTGATGTCACTCCTCACCAACTCTCAAGACATACCTACTTAGCGCTGAGCCGCTGACCATAATCTCTTCATTTCGCTTAGCTACAGCTCATACAATGTCATCAATTCCATGCGTTAGACAGTCAGTTCTGCTGTAACGACATAAACATAGCTGTCGCACGGTGAGTTTCACCTTTTAGAAACGCAACTTGTGTAAAAATGGCACTGAAAATATTACCGTTAGGAATGTACAATTACTTTAAATAAAGTATAAGATAACACGTTTACTTTAAGTAATTTTTAGGAATTAATGCCACAACTTTCTGTGTCATTTGTCAAAACGAGTATTTATAAAGGGTTTAACTTCGTGCGGCACATAAAGTTGCAGTAGTCCACTACCTTGTGCACCATCCCCTCGCTCGTTGCAAACGTATTGTTCGCTCAGCAGCATTGCCATTGTATTTCAATAATATGCCACATATTTAGCCGATAAAAACATAACCAGGCAGCAGATTCCACGATGACGCTACTATCGCTGAGTCAGTACGCGAAAACGTACTGTCGGCGCGACAGCTCTGAGTTCCTGGCGTATGCATTTGTCTTCTTAAACTTCATGTACACTACAGTAACACAGTTTCAAACACGTCCTAACTTACGACGTTACTACTGGTAGCATGTGCGTCGCATGATATTGGGCCTCGTGTTATTTATATATTTACGGGCGACAGGGATTCCTGGCGCGCGGACTGTATGTTGTCAATAGCACGCAAGGTGCTACAGCGGAAAATATGAATACATATTAATTTACCTTTTCGTAGCTTTCATTTATTTAGAAAGTTGACTAGTGCTTTTGTCGTATTTACATAAGCCAAACGTTATTTATATACGGTTCCCACGAAAACGTCTCTACAATCACATAAAAAAAAATGCATCGAAATTACTCTATAGTAATAATTATTTTGCGTGATAAATTTCATTCAGCAGTGAAACTAAACGTCTGAGAATGATCAGTGCATGTCGAAATGTTAGCGTACCGCTATCTTCGCTCTTGAATATCCCTCGTCTCCAGTCGCACAACAACGTTGAAGACGTTGACTTCCGCCTAGTTGCTGACGTTCGCCCGCCTCTGCGCCTAGCAAGTTAGGCAAACCTTGTTCAACTCAGGCTACTGTATTTTAACGGAACCCAAACAAATTTAAATTCAAACTGTATATTCTCTAATTTCTTAGGTTGTATAGTTATATACTCTTCTTATCATCAGGTGCCAAGGTAAGATAAGTGGGTTTTACGTCTCGTCGACAGCGAGGTCATTATAGACGGTCATACAAACTTGGTACAACGACAGGAACTGGGAGAGGATTCGGCCATGGCCTTTGTTACGGAACCGTCACAGCATTCGCCTGGAGCGATTTCGGATGGCCGGAGCAAGGGCTCGAACCCGGATACTCCCGAATACGAGTCCAATGTGTTACCATTCAGCCACCTCGCTCGGTTCAGCTACCAAGAAGGGTTGACTACGGCAGGTAGGTTTACGCCTAAAAAATACCTGTCAGTTGCATTGTCTTGATGATCACTAAAAGCAATTCAACCATTTTTACGCAGTTTCCGCCATCAGACAAGGACTACGAAAACTATTATTTTCATTCAATAGTTTACAGTGAATGTTCAGTTTCTCTGTGTGCTGTGGGAGGGACGTTATTCAGACAACTCAACATTGCCAAGGCGAAAGCCATTTTTAACAGCGACAACACAGTGACCGAAACTAACAAGGAATGGGTAAACCTCCTTAGACACCAAAAATAAAAACCATTAACAATTCCAGTGTACAGGATGTTCGCAAACTCACTTGGAATATTTCAGGAGGTGAATCCTCGTGAACCATTGTGATAATTATGTACACAACTTCTATACAGGATGTCCAGAAACAAGTGCATAATAAGCACAACACGCGAGTCCTGGGCTAAGTTGGAGACGTAGAAGTAACTGGCAATATGTTGTATGACGACATTTCACGTGCACAATGTGGCAACACTGCACGAAGAAAGCCCCTATTTGCGTTCCACGTATGCTACGTCCAGTTAACATAGAATCATGTTTGGACTGCCCGGGATTTTAACCTGCACCCATAATATACGCGTCAGAACAGTACTAGTAAGATATATGTGGAGCGCAAGAGGGTACTAACTACAGTGCTGTGTTGCCACATTGTGCATGTAAAATGTCATCGCAAAACATTTGACCTCTAACATTTTCGTCTCCAATTTAGCCAGGATTCGCGTGGTGTGCTTAGTATGCGTTTGTTTCTCGACATCCTGTATACCCTTTCTTAATTCGTAACGGAGAAGTACGCACATTTAAAAAAAGTGAGTTATAATTTTTAGTTTTGTAAGAGATCTGCAACATTCAATAAAACCATTGTGCATTGTAAATCAGCTTTAAAATCATCCACCAACATACAAAACACATGTGTGAACTCCCTCTAATTGCAAACAACTTTTTTGCCGTCATGATATGGCCTTGTGATACGGTCGTCGTATCCAGTACATCCAACTGAACAAAAGAGGTGCGCATGGTGCAAGTGTCCAGAACAACCTACCGTTTCCTAAAAAACGCACACAAATATGTTAGCGGCGATGTGAAAATTCCTGGTATACTGTGTTTCGTTTAACTTCAGTAAAATTTGACAACTGCTTATGGGCAATAACGGCTAATATTATGTAATATGTGTCAGAATGCAAGACAAAATTGACAGTACAAACGGTAAAATGGACATCTCAGGTTCATTTTAGAAGTGAAAATTTCGACTGAGATAGCATCAAACATCTACAAGAGTTAAAAAGTCGTACCACCTTCAGAGCTGTAAATTGATCTGAGGCTATGCGTAACAGAAATACTTGCTAGACGCGGAGGTAAACACGTCGACTAAATCTCGGCGAGGTCGGTCCTCGGGTTTTCACATGTGGGAATCGTGCCGGACGATGCCGCAGGTCGGCGGGTTTTCTCGGTGATCTCCCGTTTACCCCGCCCCTTTCACCAGCGCTAAACACTTCGATGTTAAGTGCTGACCAAAATCTCTTCCACCACTCGCGTCGACTAAATCACTAGCGCAACGAGACAGAGAGAGCGAGAGAGAGAGAGAGAGAGAGAGAGAGAGTGTGTGTGTGTATATGTGTGGCAGGTATTGCAAGGCGACTGAAGGCAGGCAGGCAGATAGCCGCAGGGCAGCAGGTGGCTGGGGCGGGACCCCGAGGCGGGGCGACATTGCATGCACGCTAGCCTGCGGCCGCCGCTAGCATTTGAACCTCCCGCGCAGAACTGACCCACTTGTCCGCTCGCCCGCGCCTAAAACATGATACACTTTCATGCCTTCTCGCGCCACCTCGTGCAACTGCTGTCCAAGGACACCTACAGAGCTGCTGTCTAGTAATTATGTAATTCCTGATTTAGTACGTGCTAACTGCACAACACTATCTAGTAAAATCCGTCCCATACCAAACATTATTAAACATCCAAGTCACTAGACTATTTAGTTAACTAAAGTTGGAATAGGGTTATATTGCCGAGAACTTACCATCAAGTTCTGGAGCGGTCGTGAGGATGTTGGCGGTATTGGCTATCGGCAGAATGCAGGGGATTACGGGAGCACCCCAAGAAAAACCGTTGACGAACGGTGCCATGGAAACGAGCCACAGAACAGCACCTAAACGAGTCATCAACTGAATTCCAAAACGGGTGTTTATAAGTACATTAATGCGTATGGCTGTAAAGAGCAGACACTTAACTGGAACTCTAAATAAATCAAACCATCCCTTCACAAACCAGCATAAGAGTTCTCTCCTGGACGCGAGCATCACCCCATGTATCACCCTCGATCTGGGTCGGCGCGCAAAGTGTATATCCGCATGGTCTACATAACGAAATGTCATCCGCTGCACTATTTCAGCCTACTGGTAGGATGAGGAATGGGATGGGGAACCACTATCACACCCCTCGCCTCTCCAGCAGCACGACACGCCGTTGACGTTTCCGTAACACTCATATGTGGCAGACACCGTCACAGCGGTAAAAAATTAACACGGAGAGTCGTGATGGGAATCGAATGGCCTAACCACTAAGACATCGCGTAACATCTTTTGACTCCATCACCGCCTAAGATCCTGCAATAAAAACTTATTTCCGTCACGAACTCTTATATTCGCGAAGAACTAAACATGATCCAACAACACGATCCAGTTCGTCTTCATAGCCAACCAACTGATCCGTATGTGTTTTTTCAAGGAATGCAAAGGTACGCGTAGGCGTTGAAATTCACAGATATTGTAAGAAAGGATATACAAAAGCAATAACCAAGGTTCGTGCTGCAAGTTTCTTATTAACGTAATTTCAGTATCATCATAATATCTGCTGGTATCAGCTCAACTAAGACGCATTACGATATCACCTATATGATACTCTTGTTTATTAATTTGTTTCATATTGTGCAAGTAAAATAATGAGCTGCCTTATTTTAACGATTGCTTTTAAAAATGCAGACACACACAAAAATATGGTTGATGTCCACTTTCAACACATTATTCCTCGAATGTTTTGATAGCTAACGAATAACCTTCTGTTATAAATCATTGCGCACGCTGAGTCGTTAACACACTCGTGCGATATTTTTAGGTTCGCAACAGCGCAGGTTAAAAAAAAATCAACGTAAACATCCAAACTTTACTAATATTGTTAGATATTGTGTTTTTAATCGTATTAAAATATTTTTTTTCCCAATGTTCGTTCTACCGTCTTTTCTTAACAAGTTACTTACCCAGAAATTTTGTGACCGATGTAAAATATAACGTTCTCCTAAAAATTATTGGAACTAAGACTCGTATTGCCAAGTAAAAAATCTGTTGTAAATAATTGCATAGGATAACATAGCTTAGTTTATCAAGAAATTGAGAGTTACCAGAAGAAACCAAAAATTGCTGACTTGGTGGTGACTTTGCGCACAATATACAAATTGTACGAAGAGCAACGAAAATGTTTCATCCATTTACATAAGAAACTTTTTTTCCATAGTTCAGCCTAGGTTCACGCAACTTGAATGAATACATACTTAACACTCTAAATATAGTTTCCACAGTATTTCAACTATTTAAGTTTAAATAATATTTAATATCAAAACACATTTAAGTACATATAATGTATTCATACGTTTTCTGACTGACAGCTGTTGGAATGTGCTTGGTATTTCGCTTGGAAATGTACCAAGCGTTGGTCCAGAATTATTCATAAGCCTATTGTATTGAAATAATTTATTTCTTCGAAACACTGCAATATTCTATAAATAGTCAAGAAAACATAGTACCTTTGCAAATAAATACACAAAATAAAAATGTAGCCTAACGTCCTAAACGTCTACAAATATGAAAACATTTTATTGGCGCTTTAAGTAGGCCTTACTTCTCTAAAGTTGACAGAAATGAAAAAAAAAAAAAAAAAAAAAAAAACCTACCCAGGTTTATACCGACACAAAATTATAATAAAATGAAGTCCACCGTTTAACGTTAAGTTGGTACATTGTTCTTCTATGCTAGTTGGTTCAGCAACCTGTAAATATACAAATGATTGTCGTTACTTTACAAATTTGTTTACTTCATTAAAGAAACTATTGTCGTTAATTTAAAATGTTTGTTTACTTCATTACAGATTCCTAAACCGGTTTATGAGGGTTGGCATGAATGAACGGGTTACAATTTTATTACGTTGTATATTTTACTGACACGCCAACTCATCGGTATAGTAGGTGGGCAGGTAAGGTAGGTGGACATTTAGCGCCTTGTCTTCAGTGAGATCATAAAATAAGGGACCAGTGGCCTAGAGAATAATGAATGATAGTAATAGAGGTAGCAACGGCCTGCAAAGAAGAACTATACCAAAATATCTTGGAGTGATCTCGGGAAAGTATGATATACCGAACTCAGGATGACAGGAAGTGGAATCGAACTCAAGTCCTCCCGAATGTGTCAGAGATCACCGAACTACCACTGCGCCACTCCTGTCAATAGTAGGTTATGTTCCATGTAATACAGGACAGAAGCTGGTACAGACCAAACGTGCGTTAGAAGCTCACCTTAAGGCCACGATCTATAATTTATTTCAAACAACTGCAAATAAGTAAAATATTTTTTAACCGAATGCTTTGAAAAAATTTGAGACTGTCTACAGTCACACAATGCACAATTTTGCCTGAGCGTTTTTTTAAATAATGTACCATTTTCTAGCAAAACATTATTTTGCTTCATTTATCTTATTTTGACAACAAAATTTGTGATATTTCAGGGGCAAAAATCTAAAAATCCGTTTGGTGTATTGCAACAGAAAAATTCAGATACAAACGATGATATATAAGTGTGAAAACTGCCGGAATGCATTTTTTATGTATGTATTAATTTGCGTTAAAAAATATTTTCAAGACCAGTGCAAAACTATAGAGTGAGGCCATAACCTAGGTGTGTCCTACATCAGAATATAGAAACATCATCCTACTGCATAGAAATGTCACGTGCTTAGACTGTTACATAAGACACAGAAGTCAAGTTCTTCAACTGAGAACCAAAATTCGTTTTAACTCAGACAATCAAACAGTCACTCGAAATTTCGCATGTGGGAACCGTGCCTGACGATGCTGTTGGTCGGAGTCATCTCCCGTTTCAACCGTCCCGTCATTTCGACACTGCTCCATACATCATGTCTGTTGAGGGCTGACTTCAATCTCTTCTCTTCACTTTAAACTGCCGTACGGCCGAAACACAACTTCGGATCACATGGTGCCTTTCAGAATCACACACGTTAGAAACAACATGCTACAAAAAATTCAAGCTGCAAGACGCTCACACGACAGGAACATATATTGTAGAACGATCTTACGATCGAGGAAAGCGTTTAGAAATACGTATAATATAACAGCATAGCTTAAGTTAGAATCGTCGTAAAACCAAAAATGCATATCTAAGAACTGAAACACAGCAGAACATTGTATTTTAAAACGACAATACAACAGAAACACGTAATTAACAACAGAGGTAAGTGCTCGTCGTTACCCCGCAAGACATTTGCCCGAGATAACTCGGGCTGTACATCAGAAAGATAAAGGAAATAAAACATTTAAAAAATTAAAAAATCTATTTTTTTACAACTTTTGAGACAATTTTTATTGCCTATAACATATATTTATTGTTTAATTTGTTTACAAATTTGAATATTTTTTACAAACACAGTAAGAAGAAAACCTGACACTGAAGGGGTTAAAATATCAAGATTAAAAATTACAAAAAAAAAAAAAAGTTAAAATAAATCTACTGCATTTGTCATGTTTTAACCTGAAATTGTAGTCTATTAGCAAATATCGAGTATCACGGAAATAATACTGCTAAACACGGGATGGTTAACACTTTAACAGTCAGTGTTTTCTATTTAATTATTCTGATTTACAGTAGGTGGTTAGGAGGTCATAAGACCCCCTTGACACCTATGTTTAGAACTGTCACATATTAGAAACACACACCTACGAAATGCTCGTATATTCTAAACACGTAACATAACTGGTGATGTTTACAACCTTCTACCACAGAGCAAGGACATTAGAAGCGAACTTGAATGTCGGTTCCTTTGATGTCCACGAACTCGGGCGCTGATAAGCTACTGATGTCCGCCTTGCTGTAACCTAGTTTTGATGCAAACATTACATATACAGAAACGTATTTTCCGTGCTATTAAACCAAGTTCTCCGTTTTTTAAATACAGTTGCGGCAGTTATAATTTTATATAAGTGGCGACACTTTCAATCTGCAATACACTAATTTGCAAATGGTGTGTAACCCCAATATGGAATATTTATTTAATTGTAGGCTACCTAACAGGTGCTGATCTTACGAGTGTATTTTCACAAGAGACGTCATATAAAAAAATACTGAAAGAACTTACCTTACGGAATACAACGGAAATGACAAAAAAAAAAAACTCCTTGCATTAACTTGCCTCAGAACAATTAAGTGCTCAAGAACAATTGTGAATGCTTGTTGCTGACAAATTACACATGTATTTATATTCAAACAAAAAGTACTACACAAAATCGTCACAACCTGTCAATATTACACAAAACACGCTTTCGTGAGGCACGTACAAGCCGTATAAACGCAATTAGAACATGGAGCCCCAGCGAGTTGGCGAAAAGTCGCTGAATTTCGCTAGTGCTGCCGTTGTTTATACTGTGCTTCTACCCTGCGTCGTTGTGTGGCATGTGGGCGTACTGAACTGGTTTATGTAACATCTGGCAACAGCGCGCGCTGACCGCCTCATGAGGCACGAGGCCCTCGGCCGGCAGAAGCTGCCCTCCAGTCTCTTCACAGGGTGTGAGGTTAGAGAACCAGTCTACACTGATACGGCCAGGCGGCCTTCCTGCCCCGCCATTAATATTTATGCGTGCGGCGAACGTCAGCCTGTCTCGGCAGTCACTTTTTTTTCCAAAGTAAAAAGTGTTTACACTGCGTAATGGGCGTCGCTGACGCCTCGACGGAGCACGTGCGATACGACCGGGATAGCGCGCATTGCGCGAGCCGCTTCGAATTACTGGCACAGCCAGCCTGGGGGAGGCAAATATTCCCCGTGTTCCAGCCGTTGTGTGCGGCCACCAGAGTCTGCAGCTGAACTATGTGGGTACCTGCAGTACCGGCTGTTGCATACACGCCAGTAATATCACATACGCGCGACTCAACCGCCGCGACATGTCCGACAATCAGCTCTGAGGTTTCTGTTACCTCAGCTCGATACAAATAGCAGGCGCTACTTGAATTACGAATATAAATTGTATCGATTTAATTCGAGTCAGAGCATGTTATTGTGCCATTGTTTCCAACTTTCAGAATGCCAATGGTTATCCAAAATATATTACGAGTAAGTGAAAAAAAAAAAAAAAAAAAAAAACGAAATACTGTGATTTGTGTATTATTAATTTGTATGTAACCTTAGAGTAGTATTATTGTATTTTTGATATCCGTACATATATACCGGGTTCAGTGGTAGAGAGGATAGAGATTGCCTTAACTGCGCTCACGGTAAATAAAGACAAAATAAATAAATAAAATATCAACATCTGTGGCTGTCATATTAGAGGTTAGTGTTAGTATGTTAGTGGCAATCAACAATTTACATAAAATAGTTTTTCTTAGTTACAAACTAAATACGTATTTTTGATGTACGGAATTTCAGCAAACGGCGTGTGCAATATTTACTGCAGTGGCGTATGTCCATAACACTTCTTTGGTTTGTAACTTGCCCTCATTGCAAGAATCATTCAAAAGCAACATAGTTTTTTAGTGTTCGCAATAACGGGGATTTTTAGTGTCGCATCGCTTTTGCCGCATCGATCTGTCGTGTCTATGTGATTCCACAATGACTCGTCAGTTATTATATTTGTAGTCTAACAAATTAGGAGGCCACTTCAGTGTAGTGACACAAACCACTCGTCTCCCACCACTACGAGCTAGACTCGACTGCAGGCGAGGTTGGTCACGGATTTTTCGCAAATGGGAAACGTGACGGACGTTGACGTCGGCCGGCAGGTTTTCTCGCGTTACTTCCTTTTACCTGCCCATGCATTACGTCGCTGTTACAATGTAGGGCATCATCTCGTGACATCTCTCAGGCGGACGCCTACTGTTAATAGTCTAACTCTTGGGGTGAGATACCCTGTCCTCAACATTTTCTCTAACAAGATACTCCAGTCTAGTTAGTTCACAGATCATGTAATTGGAGCACAGATTGAACTGACACAGATCAAGTAGCTTTGTTGCTGTAGACATTTGTGTAGTTACTGACATTGTTATGTCTGACAGGAAAATTGTCGAGAATATTGTATTTTTGCAAGGTTACTTGGCTACTGAACACTAAACAACCAAATATGTTGTTATTTTAGCAATACTAAATTGGTTTACATGACAGTTTATTTATATAGAAATATGAACTGACACTCTACCTTACAATCAATATGTGTAATTGACTTTGAATATTAACAGTGTATATAGGTATAAATGCAATATTTTTATAGAGTAATCTGTGGGCCAGGGGACAAGGAAACCTTAAAAGTTATGAAAACATACGAGGGGCATAGAATGATGACGTTGTAAGTTTATTTTTATATTATTTTTAAGAGGAGCTTTTTTCATTCATATTTAATATGTTTTAAAAGAAAGTCCTGTTACAATTATGTCACTTTTTCTCACTCAATTTCCGAAGTATAAAAAACGGGCATTGTATTTTATATGTAAAATAAATTAATGGTTTTCGTCAAAATTACTTTACCACTATCATTCTAAGCCCCTCAATTCCAACCCTCTCAGGAAGACTGCTTGTTAACTACGAACTTGTAGCGAGACAAAGCGAGACGACCTAACGAGAACTACGTCAGGCGATATCTTGAAAGAGCGCAGTCTTGATTCTTTGTTTTACTGTAGGGTTCTTTATTATTAATGTTATAGTTTGAGGGTAATCGATGACCGGTTTAGCCTTTCCTGTAAAAATGAACCAAAGTCAAGATGTACGAATATCAAGGGATCTCAGTATCCTCGGAAGTACGCAAAGAAGGCTCGCCATTGTACGCGGTGCTAGACGCAATTGCTGAGTAAATTATTGCTGTGTTAGTCACTAACCGTACGGACGGTTCGCGAACTGGTCGATATGAAACCGTGTGTTTCCGTCCGGATGGTCCTTTCACAACCGGAAGCTGCTAACCAAACTGCCGACTCACGTAATAAAGTATAAGTTTACTGGGGCCGCCTCTAACCACATCACTCCGGTTATATTTCCTTTGCACTGTATTCCTCCTCAATATTTGCGTGTTCCCATTCCACATTTTTTAGCCGTTACATCTACAAGAAACACTTTAACATTCTAACACAGAGAAAAAATATAAAATACGGGCTGCTAAACTGTGATTTGTTGCACATTTTAAAGTGAAATTTTAGTCATATACATTTATGTAGTATGTGTATCCCGTGGTCGCAAGTTGCACAACGCAGTGAGCATAAATGCGATGAGAATTTGTTGCTTGTGCAATTTTA
>PNEQ01115599.1:58279-77477 GCA_003012365.1 Medauroidea extradentata
ATATATATATATATATATATATATATATATATATATATATATATATATATATATATATATATATATATATATATATATATATATATATATATATATATACGGGGTATTTAATTAACGCTTTTATTGTTTATAAAAGTTTAATTAAGTAAATTTACGTTTTTCACAAATCCAAAATTTCAAAACTATGATTAATGACACTATATAGCGGTTTCATTTAATAATGTTAACATCATTCGTCGCTGCGAGTTACTGAATATTATAAACGACATTTTGAATAAAAGAAAACCATTGAGCAAAAGTTTTGAGTGCAGAGTACCGAAAAAATGTAGATAATAGTTAGTTCGGGGGTGAGCTACACACAAAATAGGCGAGTGGGTAGTTGATGTAAGAGCTGGTACGTGTGGCCGGTAGCAAGGGCCGTGTCGGCGAGACGACTGGAAGTCTGCCTGGTCCCACGGCAACGGGGGACCACCTCGGAGATGACGGGAGCTGCCGCCACAAAGGAGCCGCCTCGGCGGTGAAGGTGTCTAATGGAAGACGCTTGTCTGGGAATAGCCGCCGCTCATTAGAGCCTCTACTACCTCGTGGAGGGGAGGGGGAGGGGTGCTAATTACTGCCGGGTGACGTCCAGATGGCTGGCCGCCAAGCAAGGGCGACACAGACACACCCCCTTTCCTTCATGTCTTGACTTCGAGTCCCACGTGGGCACAAGAGTACTCACCTCTGCCTTTCATCGTGAAGTAAGGTGATACACTCTCCAGGAAACCCGCCGACATGATTCCCACACGCGAGGGCTTGTGTCGACCCCCGCCGGATCGACACGAGCGCCCTTGTTTTTGCGCCAACCACGTGGCTCTCGTGTCTTTCATCGTAGCGTGGACGTCTCCAGGTCCGTCGATTCTCGTTCATGTTAGCGGTTTACCATACACTCAGCTGTGTCGAGGAGCCGACAAACACAGCAGTCCTCGGAATGTAACCTTTAGGAAGCTACCTTCCTTAGAGCCAAGACGGGAGTAAGGTATTATATGTGACCCAGTAGCTGTCGAACTTGCATGAATGCCACCATTGTTTCTTTTTATGTGTATCTCAGTGCGGCCAATATTAGTCTACTGTATTATATTTTAGTACATTTTAAATAACCTGAAAACGGTGAACAAACGCATATTTTCGTGGGGGAAAAACACTTGAAAACATCTTTTTATTCCTGTAGTAATATTATTCTTTTCCCAAAACAAAAAAATTTGTTCGTATACGGTAGTGATATCGCTTACATATAAAAAAATCATTGCTCACATAACGGCTCTGGGGGTAGACAAAGCCCTTAAGGGTGTTCACGTGACAAAAATTTAAAATGTTGTATTGGCTTGGTGTAGTGTTAGTTTTATAGACGTTACTTGTGACTACATTTTCTACTTGTAGACATTTTTTGGCTCTCGCAGTTTTCCCATAGTGGCATGTCAAAGTCAGAATTTGCAAGTTACAGGAACATAGGTATAACAAAAAACAAGTGACTTGCTCGAATGAAATAATTTACTCTGAAATGAGATATAACGGACACTATACTAAATATTTAAAAACACACAACAAAGTCATTTCGTCTTTTTTAAAAATTGTCATTAAGTAAGGTAAATTTTCGTCATTTTCAGATTTTTTTAAAAAAGTACAAGGAAATACCATTCTGTGTTTTTAAATCATTTATTCGGCGTTCAGGGTCTCGCAGTTAAGCTCTGGCCAAAATCTGAACATTTTTTTTAGAACGGTAATATAATGTAATATGGTTTGTACGCATGCTGTTTTATTCGTCGTTATCTAAAACGTGCTTAATAATTCGTGGAAAACGAGTTCATACAAATACACAGCGCAATGTTATTTCTTTCTTCCAAAATTAGTTGACAATTCTGATAGTAGCCAAACGACCCTGATATCAAATAAAATAGTTACGATGCTTACTTACTTTGCAATAGTAATCCGGTCAAAAACAATTGTATTTATTTAGAAAACATTTCAGTCGATTGCCCAACGGCTGCGAGAAAAAAAAAAGAGTGCTTAGTTAAAGACTGTGTAAATTTTCTTTGAAATCCACATAGTGTACCGCAGATTTTGAATTTATTTAGGCCTGAACTATCAATAAGATCACCTGTTTCGTGTGAAACACACTCCAAAATAGCGCATGCTCTATCTTCTCTTTTCGAGGAAGATTTATCATTTTCAAGATCTTGTGCAAGGTTGGAATGTTGTACGTGTTTAGCACTAATTTTGCAACGCGTGATTCTAGTGTACAACCTGTCCTCAATGACAGGAGAGCATGAACCACTTGGCCGAAGTACAACTCTAAATATACAAGAGGCAAGTATTCAGTTAAGAAAATGGTTGATCCATAAATACAAACTGAACCATGGTGGCAGCATAAAAAAAAAAAGAGAAAGGTAAAGCACAGATAATTTTAAGGTAAATAGTTTTACAATTTATTAAACAACCTTGTTATCATAATAATGTTTTAGTAAGCCAAAACATGAGCATAATAAAATATCAAAATTTGGCATAATGTATTATCTGATGACCTTAATTATGTTCTCTAGTCGTGCAAGCAATCTCTAGATTTATAAAAACACACATATAAAAACTTGTAGTTAGCAAAAGGCTCATTTGAGTACAATAGGAGTAAAAATTCCATTGTGAAAGTGAAATCTAAACATCAGCTTTTTATGACGTTACACACAAATGAATAAATCAAAAGGGCCAAGTCAAAAGATCGTATCCTTATTAAACGTCAATATACTTGACTAAAAAATTACCCGAAAGACACTCATGTGAAGTGGCCCTTAGCAATTGCAATTACAAACTCCCATAAAGTAGAGAAGTAAACAGCCAAAGCGAGAAAAGTTTAAAAGTGAGCCAATAACAGGGTAATAAACGAGACCATCCATTACATATACTCCAAACTGCAAAAGTCTGCAGGAAATCTAGACTTGCTCAAAATATATAAGTCTTACAAACGTAATTAAATCCGAAGAGAATTTTGAAGACGGCGTCAATACAGAAAATTTAGAATAGGTCCAATGCAGAAAAAAATTACGGTGCCTTGCATAAAGAAAAACCCGCCGTCATCGGGATCTTCAGCACCCAGCATAGAATTAATTTAAAGTAGACCAGATCACATACCGTGCCCATTCGGTAGGGCTCCTCCAGCAAAAGTGTTAAACAAACCTAGCCACATCGAAGCATGTGCCCTCGTTCCTAACATACTCGCGCCTGCGCGCTAAAACCACCATATGTCCAAGGAGGGGGGAAAGGGGATGGTAGGGTGGAATAAAGGGGGGGGGGAGACAGCTGATGACGAAAGAAAGCAACGTGAACTCGACTGAAAACGCCGCAAGAAAATCTCACAAAATGAAATAGTTTCTTCTTTTTTGCAGAAAGGGAAACGATTCACTAGTTGAACTCGGTGGCGTGGCTGATAGATGGTCGTACATGTGTTGGACTCGCAGATAAATGTACCTGCTCGATACACAGCCAGTGAACCAGGAAGTACGAACGCACAGGAGGCAAGTATATAAACACTGTGCAACAGGTTAGGAGCGAGCCGCCACCTATACATTACACTAATGAGGTAAGCTCAGGTTCAGCACTGCTATTAGAATGGTTGATGTTGCGACGTGTAAATTAACCAGAAGCAGGCAGCTCCCTTCTTTGCCCCGCTCTCAGCCTCAAAATACCGGCAACCACCTCGGCGGCTGTTCAATCTTCGTGTCTCTCAGTCGTTACCTGTGTCGCTTGAAGTTGGCTTATTACATCTGTGAACGTTCTACTGGAAGTTACTTGGATGTATGCTTCGAACCCCACAAACAAGGAACAGCCAAGGACAACTTCGACATGCGCACCCAGTTCTTGTCGTCTGTACACGCGAGCGGCAATGTATTCCAAAGATTCTTGCAAGGAGTAAATAACTTTGTGAAATATCGTGGACGCAGCACTGCAATGGTATTACTGAGCTTGATGACCACACAGAGAGAAAGCGAGATAGAGAAACGCGAATATATTTGGTACCAAAATGACCCATAAAACACTGTAGTATGTTGCGCATTGTGCCAGATGTTGACAAAAAACACCGACAAACTCCGACAGGTGATTCTTCACGAAATCCTAAGGGGAAATGCAGGAGACATACCGTAATCTCCCCCGCGTTATTTGCAATACACCAGGGTATATTCTCCATTTTTCAGCTACGTATCTCTCTTAGAAAGAATAATTCAGCCATAGAGTCGGACCTACGTGTTTGCCTTATATTTAAGTGAATAATATCTTGACTGAGTTTGTCGGTGTTTTTCGCGAACGTCAGGTATTAACATATGTTACTTGACTAAGTGAACTGTTTTTACAAGAATTACAAATGTTCTGTATTAACTTTCCGGAATCTCCACTTGCCCAGTCAAATAAAAACACAGAAACTACGAAAAAATATCGTTGGACTCGTAAATGTTACATTAGAACCTAGGAAACGGTTAACTTCTTTTTCCACTGACGCCCATTATTGCGGTCTGCTGCAGTAGATACACAGCTGAGATAAATTAAAGGGCAATGTGCAAGTATTCTTAAAGACTTGGAAATTTATTATTTCGCATTGCTAGACAACAGTCTACTTTAAGCCTTGTGGGTCTGAAGTAAATGCCGCATAAAAATTGACGTGTACACAGGAAGTTAAAAAACTATTTCATTGTTTTAAAACGATGTACGTTTCTTTATTAATTTTTTGCATGCATGTGAAAATAGCAGATTTTTAAAAGTCATTTGGCGATATTGATGTAATCCAGAAAAACGACATTCAGTCATACATTCCCATTGCACAATTCTTTCAAAGGTAATGATTTATTTTATTTGTATGTATCTTCGAAACGTGGTATCGATCGAATATCCAGCAAGTCGGTTAGCGTCTCGTTTAATAAGGCTTATTTATGTTCTATGTTTGCAATAATAACACAGCGAAGTCGACGTGTTCCGACGCGTGCCGCCTTCGAGTTCAGATTCCCTCGTGTCCCACCATGTTCCTCTCGTAGTCCTGCCTTTGTTAATTTATCGGCGGTGTCCGGGCCTCATAAAAGAGTCCTCCGCTTGTATGGGGGCGCTTAATTACCCGACTCAAGACGTCCCTCGGACCAGTTGGGTTTCAGCAGGCTCTTCGATACTCCTACCTCGTCCGTTCAGCCATATGCAGTGCATGATACACGCGTTTACAAACAAGTCTGTCGACATATTTACGGTATGTTTTCTCGCGATATCAACACATGCATTCACACAACTCAGGAACGCATTTTCCAATGCACACAGCTTATGGACAACACTGTTTTGAAGCCTTCAACATAACCCATTAAACATATAATATTTATTTTCTGTCTTTTCAATAATTAAATTTGTGATATCAGAAACTGAAATACAAGTTCGTAGTATTGGCAAGCCAGTCAAGTGAAATTGGTACTAGTAACTTGCAGCGGTGTAATTTACTTACATTACTACTGGAAGTATCAATAAATGAACTAAACTTGACCGCTGAAGTAATCTGTAATCTGTCATAGATTCCTAGCACAGCACTGTGCGCTGCATTATTCAAATTGGTCCCAGCTTCACTCTTTTAGGTTCAGAGTGCTAACTGCCACTGAAGTAAAATACGCGGGACTTTTAAAAACGAGAACCGTTAGACTCTGGTTATAGAAGTTTAGATAAGTGGGCTTCACGTCCCATCGACAGCGAAGTCATTAAAGACGATGACACACAACTTGACTTGACACAATGCCAGGAATTAGGAGAGGAGTCGGCCATGGCCTTTTTTTAAACATATCACGTAAAATTACAAAATTAATTCTCGTGACAAAATAATTGTATGATTTAAATCAAAAAGTACGAACGGAATAACGTGGAGTGTACATTGTAGCTGTCGTTTAGAAAATTTACTGAGGCTGGAATTCATAGTCAGCAAATAAGCGATACTTGAAACAAGCACTTCTTATAATATTGCTTAAGCATAGCATTTCATAGTGCTAGAAATAAGTATTGCTTGTTGTGATGGAACCAAGTAATATTTCATGAAGTATACTTCAAATAAGTACTGCTTAGTATGTATTCACAGTCACAAAAAAAGTTCAATTTTTTTCACAATTATTTATAATCAAATAGGCATTGCTTATCCACGCATATAAGCAGTACTTCATCAAGTCTGCTCACTCGGTGACTTAGGGTCGATAGCAGAGTCATGTGAGGAAAATCTTGAGATAGAGGTGAAACTAAGGCGAACTTGAGTAAAAGCTATGCATTTTTCGTTTGCATTGCACAGTCAGGAAACTGCGATATCTCAGTTGTGGTGGAGTGTTACCACAATATTCGCTAGGAAAATATTTTCTCTTCATGCACTGACTTGCAAATGTATCTAAAACGCATATTATTTTTCGTTTATTATACTCAATACTTACATGGCAGCGATTTGATAATTTATATTTAGTGTTTCTCACACTCTAAAGCTGAAAAAATGTTTAAAAATACGTAGATTTTGTTTATTAAATGATATCGTAACCATTTTGTTTGAAAACCAAAGTGACATAAAAAAACATTGCTTTCATGCGAAAATGTACGATCATAATATACATTATGATGTAGATGCCAGTGCAAAAGATTACCAATAAATTCGAAATAAGAATATTATTTTCCTCCATGTGGCAATCTAACCTCTATTTACGGCCGCCTTGATTGATTTGTAGCTTGAGATAATCTTAAGGAAGGTCTGAGGATACCTTAATAAATTCTCAATTTTTCCTTAGATTTCACTCACTTTTCGTCTCTGCAATGAAAATTTCTCACAGTTCACTCAGAGAGGCCTTAGAATTTTCTCAATACGACTGTGAAATCGACCCGTAAGTACAAGTTTTGTGTGTAAGGAATATATTATGTAAGGAATTCCTTTCTTGACAGTGGCATTTCATTCGTATATTTTACGAAAAGTCAGACGTAATTAAAAAAAAAAAAAAAAACGAAAAAGCATAAAGCGTACTTGGAACAAAACGGAAAAATAAAAATCCCACAAGCATAGTTACTAACACATTACCTCACATCTTAACCTTTTACAAATACTTTCATCTTGTTTGGTTCTTTAAAGAATTGTGTTTGATGATCATATCACTGGGAAAGGTGTTTTGCTTCTAAATTCCGTTTTAAAATAAACTCAACATTACGTTACCCTCAACTACATTTTATAATGCAAAAGTTGCAGATTGTAAATGTTTAAAATCAACTCATAATAGAACATTTCTAGATAATAATAACCGTTGCTGTTGCCCTGGATTGGAAATTGTATATATTTTTATCTCTGAATGTTTTAAACTTGGCTAAATACATGTTATAATGGTCTGCATATGAGAGCTATGCTGCCGTTGGCCTTGGCACGAGCAAACTTGTCGCGTGGATAACCTGTTGTTGAACATCTACACTCTGCCTTTTTCTGTCAGACTGCTTTTCACTATGTCTAAGCTGTGAGGGGATTTAATTAATTTCCTCATCGTGTCACGTTCCCGTCACCTCGACAAGTTGTGGGAGTATTAAAAAAAGACACCAATAAAATAATCTAGATTATCACATACTTCCACGGACCATTAATTTAACCTCGTAGTGTAACCTAAAAATATTAATTTTATATTTTCGGTGGTATCTTAAGCAACCATTTATTTATTTTTTAGGTAGTTAATGTTTTAAGTTTTCGTTTAGTCCCTTTCGGGTGAATACGTTAAAAATGAACGTAAAAAATATGAGCCAAAAATGTAACCAGAATGCTCACAAGTTATGTGATTTTATAGTTTATATGTTTCTTAATTGTGGTTGTGTTATTTTTTAAAATTAGAAACGAATTAAAGCGTTTCTCATAGAAAATATGTGAGATTTTTTTTCCTTTGTTAATGAAGCAACCTGATATGTGTGCTTAATTTGAGGAGCAAACTTACAAAACCAGACATTTACACTTTACCCAGTTTCACAGGAAAGCGGGACAAAAAAACCCTGACATATTGAGAAATACGGCTGGTTTAATATTTCCGTCATTTTAACTGTCAAATCATCGTTATAAATATAACTTATGTAAATACATTTTGTTCGCTATGAAAGAGAAAATAAGTATGTCCAGTTCTGAATGAATATCATGAACATGTCTGGCTTTAAAAGTACTAAACTTGTCAGAGTTGGGTTTTCTTAAACCGCACCTTTGAATATACATCTGCTCTGCCCTGTTTCGAAAGTAAAATTACTTACAGTGAGATGGAAGTCTATAGTTTTGAAGGAAAACACATATTTTTACCTAAATTTTAATGGGGCATGTAATTTTAAAATCAAATCTGACTACACATTCATGTGTAACTGTACAATCTTACATGGGAAATATGTAAAATAAATTTTCGGATTTTAGTGAGTATGTCTGGTTTTGAAACTTTGCTCCTCAATTGGGTTAGGAACTCTCTCTGAACCACGTCTATAGGGGCGTTTATGTGTGGTGAACTTTAGGCCATGTGGGGCTCGACCTGCAATCGGCTAGATATGAGGGTCATTTCGGCTTCATTGTCAAGAGATGACCCGTGGGGTCCATGTTTTTAAGAATGATGTGGTGCAATATGTAAGCAAATATTCACTTCAGTGATGAAGACTACC
The DNA here is from genome assembly GCA_003012365.1 of Medauroidea extradentata. NCBI lineage: Eukaryota > Metazoa > Arthropoda > Insecta > Phasmatodea > Phasmatidae > Medauroidea > Medauroidea extradentata. The sequence continues at coordinate 66,956 of PNEQ01115599.1, forward strand.
AAATTATGTATGTCAGCATCCTTAATCAAACTCGTACAGTGGCGCAGCCAGGATTTGTATAAGAGGGGTTTTTAACTTGAGAATAATACAATGAACACCAACAACCCCTTTAAAATGGGGGTCCGGTGGTCCTCTGGGAAAATTTGGAAATCGAGGTGCAAAATAGTGCTATTTTAGCAATTTTTTTTGTAACGAAACTTTGAATATTATACTAGTATTTTAAATATTTTTGTTATATGTTTTATATTTTTGTGGTTAATTTTTTTGGGGGGAGGGGGGTAGAACCCCCACCCCCTAGCTACGTCACTGAACTCGTACCTGGTTGTGTCTAGAGGATGTTTGGTGGCTAATACAGTAAGGCGAAGTAGAGAAGTAGAGGACTGTCTGAGACATACGCAACTTACTTTATAAATTATAATTTGTGCACCGAGACAGCATTTCTGTGGTTATTATGCCACTACGATCAACAAGTTTATGTAGGCTTCACGTTGTCTGTGTGTAATTTCGGGACGTCAAATTTAATGTAATACAGTTCATTCCGACCACTACGCAACTTTTCAGATCCTCTGATGTTTACGCTGACTCGCTTTAGTTCATCAAAGACGAGGATACATAAGTGATAAACAGAATCTACATAACCGGGTTTTCGGTTTTAGACTGATACACTTTTATTGCAGTTTTGTTAAATCAACGTTTTAGTACTAGTAATATTTATTTAGGGATATACTTGCATTATAAATAAATATAAACTAGAATGTGTATGTATACGTGTAAATACACCAACACACAAATTGTTCGGAAACTCATGCGTGATATTTCAGGAGGTTAAACTTTGGGAAAATGATGACAAATATGTACTGCAACTTACATCTTATACACCCTTGAAATTGTAGTTTTTAATCGGCCTTTTCACAATAAATCTAAAACGGCGTTGAATGTAACTCGATTATTTGAAAACTGTTTAATGTTATTGATAGGAAACCCTTATTTTCGTGAAAAGAATTTTGCCCCAACTTGTTTCAGTGCCTTACGTGCACGCCTGCAGCTCTGCTTCAAGGTCATTGGCGGCGTATTGTTGTGCAAAGACGTCTTACATTTGACAGCACCGATCAGAACAAGGTTATTCGACACCACACGTCTGTGATTTGTGGGAAGAAAATACGTGTAAAACATCCTATCACCAAGTATGAAGCAGAGCTTCAGACGTGTTCGTAAGGCACTGAAACAAGTTGTTGCAAAATTCTTTTCACGAAAATCAGGAGTCCCTAGACGAAGAATTAGTATTAGAACAATCTGCCAACGTACAAAAGTTAGGGTGACCACCCACTAACCACTTAAAACGTTTTCGCCGTCTTTCAATATCGTCATTCGATTCAGTGGTCATACCTAGCAGTACGTCAGATACTTTGGTGCAATAAGCTAGCACTTACAGTTTCCTTTTAATAAAACAAAGCGATGTGACAACGCCTGGTATGTAGGAAATACCATTCGCATACTGTATATTTTACTTGTGTGTTAGTTAGATGTGTTTACCACCGCGTGTATGAAGTAATACCTTGCCCATTGAGACTTTTACATAGTAAGTATGGAAAAACTGTAAGATTAGCAGCTGTTAATAAATTAGAGAGTTTTTTTTTGGAAATGGATATCTTCAGGGTTTTAACACTTGGGTGCTATGACTTTGGCTACAAAAGACGTCAGTTTGTGGATCACCGTGTGCGCGGTCAGACGTGAGTTGCTTAGTTTGTGTGGCGGACATCTTTGGAAGGCCTCCTCAACTTGCTCCGACGTTTCTTCCCTGGACTTGATGACATTACAGCAGCCCCAGTAGCCAGGAACTTGTCACACCAGGCCTTTATGGTCGCTATATCTTGTCCTTACCTTTAACATACACGTCTGTGATATCTTTAGACAGCAACTGGCGATCTTGTTTCGGCAAACCACTTCCTCTTTGATCTCACTCTCGTGAAGTAGCCAGTTTACGACGTCTACGTTACAATTCTGCTATCGACAGCTTACGATAAAGTCCTACGTAGAACAAACAAATAAACATAAATTTACTGAGTTGTTGGACGAAACGCCTGTAATGGCTCGTTTTTATAAGATTTTATTTTTATGGTGGGCAATAAATGCTGTCGTCTTTAAGAAATTACATTTCCCGGGAAATGTTTGTTAATGGAGTGAGTGAGACTGAGTGAGAGAATTTGGTTAGCGCTCAACATCGAGGTCTTTATCGCTGGTGGAGGGTGACATGATGTGAGAATGGAGCAGCGCCGGAATGAAAGGGCGGGGGAAACGGGAGATCCCCGAGAAAACCCGCCGACCAGCGACACTGTCCGGCACGATCCCCACATGCGAATATCCGGGAATCGAACCCGGATCGCCCCGGTGTGAGGCGAATGGTCTGACCACTAGGCCACTGCGGCCCCGTGTATTCATGGATGAATAATAAATAGCCATTTACTAATTTTGTACGTTCCCTTGGTGAACACAAAGAATCAGGATGTTGAGTGCTCGTGAGAATTATGTGACATGAGTAGGTATGCTGCAATGGTGGATCGCAACGGTGAAGGATACAGAAGTGACCTGTGTAAACCCGCTGGCCAATGTCCGCCACATTTCCCAAATGCTATGAAAAATTCGGAATTAACTCATCCGTCAATCTAACCCAATTCGGGAGTATAGTTTTTGATAAATTAAGTTCTTTATACGTAACTAATATTTATGGCATTGCTTTATGCCACTTGATTGGTTATTCGGGGTCCAGCTGGCGTTACATAAATCAACATACCCATATCTTAATTGTGTTCCCAACTAAGAAAACCTTTCGACCATTGATGTCGTCCTTCTGAATAATTCTTTGGAGTGAAGAGTTTAGAAGGTCATAAAAAGAACCATAATTGTAACAATGTTTCGCATTTTCAGGACGCAACACACAGTCATATCTACAACTGTGATAAGCATGAGGAAAAATGACTGAGATACGCTCAATGATGTAGCAGATGTGCAGTTAACATTCCAACAAACCAGAGCACAATGCACCAACGTGGTGAGACTGAGCGTCTTTCCCCGCCTCCCACCTCGTCACAGAATAGGCTACATTAGTAATATTACTAATATTAGGTAATAATGTTTGTAATTAATGGCATTAACAATATCATTCACTTTCGTCCGTGAAAAGCGTTCTCAGTATATTTCCATTGCATTTTAAATAAGTTAACTAAGCTTTTACTGCCGTTAAAATTATTTAGTTGAAAGTTAGTGTTGAACAACAATGCAAAGCTATGCGTTTACAACTTACTTGACGTTATCTCTCGATGGAATTTTTAACTGTAGCGCTGAGCGTGCAAGCGGACGCAAAGCTCATAAATAAAATATTCGTACCACTTACTGCGCGCGTGTGGTAAGTTCAGCTGTGCAGTCGATAGAAATCTAAATTAGTTGATACAAAGCGTTTGTAAAATCTGCAGAATAAGCCTGCAATGTTGTGCTATATTTGGTAATACACTGCCAACTTTACAAGAAGTGAGGCTACTACTGTTCTGTGTGCATTAGCGGCAAGTGATTTTTGCAACTGTTTAATCCAAAAGAGTTCCGTTTATCGTGAAGTAGATTATTAAAGTAACATATACCATTGCAGCATTGTTAAAATATCACTACGCTTATGACGCTGACAGTTATTTCGAGAACGAAATCTGCCAGTTGGAGTCCCAACTTGACAGCGTTGGTACTTTTACTATCGTCATCACTGCTTAAAGTGTGTACCAATCATTGCGAGTGTTTTCCCTTGAAAGAGTATTCTGTAACTTCGAACATATGAAGAAATGAAGTAACACTCAGTAGCCATATGATCTTCTTAATTCCCCTTCTTTCATTCCAGACCAGTTTTCCATAAACAAAATGACGAACAAATAGACACGGTGCGCGGTGCCTTGTCAGTCAGCAATTGTCTCACGGGCATGTATCGTTGTGTATCATCCTCTATTCACTGTTGAATCATCTCTTTGACAATTCGACAAGGTGTTTAAATATTGCATTGATTATAGTTCACTTACACTGCTTATGTTAACCTATGCTAGCTAAGACAATAATATCTTACAAATGTCCTGGAAATGTTAATGATTGGTACCCGGTACTGCTTATCGCGTATGCAACAATCCTTTAAAACCAACCGCTTTTTACTGTGAAAAAATTAATTGCACGTTAAAATTCGAAACATTCCATTTGTACTGATTTCAGACATTCTGTTGGGCAATGTGCTGTGGGTAGTTAAGATATCATTCCAACAATAAATACTACACTTGTGCATAGTTAATATAAGCATGATATATCCGGAATACCTCTGTTTTTGACGGGTCTAAATTATTCGAAGAGCTTTAAGCTCAAGGACGAAGGATCAACAAGGGTGTCTTTGGGGATCACTTCAAGGACTTAGTCACCTCTGAATGCCAGGCACTTAACTTACATGTATCTGTACAGTCATTAAGTCTACAAAATATGCCCTTAGGTCGTATCAATTATTAGAACATTTAGGAAGACAGTTTCGTATGATATAAACACAATAGTAAATATGAAACTTCATTTACGTCCCTTTCCAGAAGAGTGATATAACGTTAACCTTGTCCTGGAGATATATTTCCTTTCATTATTACACATTAGCAAGAGTTCAATTTATGTATTCTCGTTTGTTATGAGTAGTAAATTTTGTGATATATGCCACGATAGCTTTAAAAAATGTGAAACTGAATAGCGACTCTGGAAAGCAACTTTTTAGCTAATATTCACGCTCAAATTACTTACGAAATTAAAAGGGAAAGTGTTTAACTTACTAAATAGACAACGATATATTTAACCAGGCGTGAACAGTGTTGGTACCATTTTTGAAGAATAAAAATAAAAATCTGGAACTTTGATGGTTTTTTTTTTTTAATTAAAAATTTAGTTTACACCATTCAAGTTGCAATATTTTGCCAAATTGCACCGATATCACTTTTTCGTGTGATGCAAACTTATTCCGTTCAAGAGCAAAGTAACCTCATTTTGCGGTACTCAAAACCACTCTAACTAGTTCTCGGAAACTGGCTGAGTGTTACTATAACTGTGTACGCCACTTCAAGAGCAGCGTAGGCGGGCTCCGTAAGGGGCCACCCTACTTAGCAAACTGGCTGTGCTTCCAAGTTACTTCTGAGAATCTGGAGCGACTAAACTAGGCGCGAGCTGTTCCTCACTTCTGATTGGTAACTGCTGCGTCATGACGTTGTTAGTCGCTAGTCTAGTGATGGCCTTTAGCAGGAGGTGGTAAGTATACAAGTAGGACATTAATTCAATATGTTACATGTCACGTAAGTGCTGTCAGTCTGCCGGAGTTCCTCATGCTGTACATGTGCCTGATGATGGGGACATATATCAGTTCCCGAAACGTCGCCTCTGTTGTCGTCGAAGAAAGCCTGATACTTTCGTTCATTCGTTGCCTGCGTCGTATCGTCAGTGTTTACGTATATTCGAGTATCTGTCATTTTTGTCCTCGTCCACTTTTGTGGCCACTTTTCACACACTTGTTTATGTACTTTTATTGTTCTTTGCGTCGTCTTCCTGAATACGACTATAACAGTGTTCATCTCCGGAAATGTATATCACAGGTTTGTTGACTAAAGCTAATGTGACATTTTTTGTGGGGTTTTCTGTGACTCGCCAACATTCGCTTGCAAGGGCATACGTTTATACAATCGGTTCAGTTTATAATACACACTTAATGCATTAATCGTTCAAAGATCACATTATGGATAATGCTAATATATTTTTACACGATTCTCGTTGGTTGGCATTACATTTTTACAGTACTGAATAACACGCCAAGTAAATAGTAATAGCGTTACTAAAACGAAAATAATATCCCAAAACCAAGAAATTTTTGCATTACATGCCGATAGTAAAAATATAAATAGCTATGGCTGGCAATGGCAAAATCTGTGGCACAAATTTGGGTGCTACTTCAAATGTATACAAAGCCAATTTAAAAAGTAGTGTTTTAAGTTAAATGTTTTGGACATATGCCAATGCAGTACTATGCCGTCCAAGAATACCAACTGTTAAAAAAAATTAAAAAAAAAATAGTACTGCAATAGCGTGTGTGTATAGTTACAGTGGCGAATATTTCACTGTACGATAATATTATATATACAACGATCAGAAATGAGGGCCACGTCCAGTCAACGAACAGGCATTCGTTCATTAAAGGTAGCGTTACAAGGTTCCGCTTGTGCACGAGTAACCGTAGAGTGAAAACGCTAAATCAGCTAAGCGCCAAAATGATGTTTCCACACAAAAGGAAAAAAAAGGCGTTGAAGAACCTGCGGACGTATGGGAGCGGCTATCTTCAAATATTCAAAATATAGAAGGAACATTATTGAAGCTTAATTCTTACAGTATTACATTGGCATCGACAACTAGTTCATTTTGATGTTAGAAAATCAATTTGATAATGTTTGGCACTTAGCTCCTTTGGAATTTCTACTCTACAATCGCTAAATGGACTTGAATTCTCTCTTTTTTTCGTTCAGTTTGTCTTATTTCCCGTTATACGACGGCTGCAAATATTACCATTTCGCAATGCTATGTAAACCTTTTATGATCAGAAAAATATTATGTTCTAAAAAAAGCCAAGCAGCATTATGGCGAGAGACTAATGCAAATATGTCATATGCATGGGCTTTTAGTTGCTTTGAAAACTTGAATTACAATTACTATAAAAATTGGTTGAACATGAATGTTCACGTTAGATAGTGACGACTTAATTTCAGTAGGCTGGACAGGAACTAGAATGTCTCATATTTAATGTGGCGAACCCGAACGGTGATAGTAGTGAGCAGAGACGTGAAAAATTCGCGTTTTATTTTGGCCCCAAGCTATAATTGCAGCAACTGTAAGTTCGTGCCAGTTTCGCAATTGGCCCGTGACTTATTTGACACTTCCTGGAAGTCGCTTAGCCAATAGTACAGAAGCAACTAAATACAGGCCCATATTAAGGCACTATAAAGAGTGGGTATAATCGTCCGCCATTTTGGGTCTTTCGGAGCTAGCGCAAGCCGATGCATGCTCGCGCGCCCCAAAAACCTGACAAACTAAACTCATCATAAATCTAAAACTATTAAGCCAAATGTACTCAAAATTTTTATATTGCATTTAAGAACTATACTGCCAATGATAATGTAGATCAAATTTATTTTCTGCAACTATCATGTTATTAAAAAAATTTTTTAACAATGCCATGTTGACATTTGACAGGAAAATGCAGAGTAAATTATAGTAAGCGAGAAACTTTTTTGTTATACGAGATAGATGGGGGGTATCAGCGAAGAAAACAAAAAGGATAGTATAAATTAAATTTATATGCCCCTCTTGACGATTTCCGCGAATCGCTGTTGTTTTGGTGGCAGGTAGAAGACAGAATATTTCGTGCACGAGGCATGGTCTCGCTCAACAACGACGCGAACACAACTTCACTCTTAGTTTATCTACACAACATTTACTATGTAAATGTCAGTTATATATATTTATTTATTTATATATTTATTACTAAGTTTCTAGTTTGCAATGTTACTTTTTACTATATACTTAATTAGATAACATAGAACATAAAATACTATTTTTACAAGTGCCCTTCTTGTCTATAAGCCTAATAGTTTACAGGATTCGTGGTAGTTCCATTTAAAACTTTATATATATATATATATATATAATAAACTAAATAATATTGTAGACTCAATCGCAACACATATGTAACTGAAGATAAGTTTTTTATATAATTCAGTTATAGTTGCATTTACAAAAATTTCCGTCTCTATTTTTCAGATCTAAAACAACATGCCACAGCAGAACAAAACTATTCATATAACATATTTGCTCAATTGGCAGGATAACAGTGAATACAGTGACATGATTTACAAACTAATGCTTCTATTTGGCTCTAGACATGAAGGTTTGAATTTAAATAGAAATAGAATTCATGACATACTTTTATATTTTTTAATTGTTTCTTTAAACATAAAATCTTATATAGCAGTTTGAGATTAACTTTTTGTAACGTAATATGTAAATGTTAAAAATAAGTAGGCCTAGCCAACGAACAGTAATAAACCGCAAGACACCGGAAAAAAGATTGAATCCAACAAAGGTAGTTTAGTTCACAAAGATTAATTCGACAAATTATATTTTAAAAACAGTTATTCATTTACATACTTCTGTTTAACTAATGCTGTGTACCAAACATTTTACTTTTTTTTTATAGTTTAATTTGGTCACTCGCGATGTAAGCTAAAATTACACATTATTTTGTAATATCACAAAATAAATATTGAATACATTTGAAATTATGGTTTACAGAATTTTTTTATTCTTCACTGATATGTAGAAAATTTTGTAATTATTTTTTTAATTTATAAATCAATAACCTAAAATAGAGCATCAAACCGAATCAATTTTTTACAGTGGAAGAGAGACTAAAATTAATTTAATTTTTAAAATATATACAATTTTTACAACATGCAGTTATTTTGCTTACAGTTTAACACTGTCTCATCACTTAAAGAATATTGTTTATGCCAATTGGAACTAAGACTTAGTTTTCTTTTTTTCGCAGAAGCGGTGCGATGCATATTGCATTTTAATTTACATTTTTGTTTAAGTCCACTACAGCATAGAACCTCAATTAGAGCCCAAATGAATATATAACAAAAAAAAATTGAACCGACACCTAGATTAGAACTTCCATCCTTTACATTACCAAGTTCGTCCCTTAAAGAGCTACCTGTGATCTGCCGCAACTGTCACATGAATTTTTAAGAATATAACCAGCAATCGTATAAAAACTACACTTATCTGTTTACCGTTATATAAGTACAAAGTATATGTTTTATGTAGTCAAGAAATTAATGTGTTTCGAACAATATTGTTTCATGGACATTCCCTTATTCGGAAACACATATTTTGATCACTTATTGTTAGAGAAAGGAATAATTCGCGAGTTCAGTGAACTACGTGTTACAATCCACTGTCCTATGCATACTCGAGCCCGTCTATTAGTTCATTGTGTGTTGTTAGAGTGAGTAGCAGCTCGTGGATAAATGGTCGAGGCTTGTGTATAAACAGGAAAATGGATTCCTACACGCATGTCGTTAAACTCGTGAAATATTCCTTTTCCTACTTATTATTACGAACTTTTTACATTATTTTTATATAAAGATCTTTACGAACGTTACATTTTATTTTTAATTATTGCCTCTGAAGCGCTAGTTCATATTAAAACACATGCCACAAATCTCTGGGAGAAGATAAGTTTTGCCGAATTATCGCAATGGATGAAGAACCTCTGCAGGGATGTCGTGGTTCTGGTGTTGTGTGGTGTACAATAGAACTTTTTATAGAGCGTTTAAGTTATACTCTGTCCACTCTAAGGTTGCAGCAGAAATAAAAATTGCTAACGAAATAAATTAAAGCACTTGAATTATATCTTAATTCTTCACGTTGTGATTGTGTCGTAGCACAATTACCTTGTATTTTTCATTTCAAATGAAATTTTCGCTGTACGAAAAATGTTATTGACATTCACTTGGCTGGATTAGCTGCAACCTTAGAATGGATAGAGTATATTGTTACATTTTTCATCTCATTCTTAGTGGAACGAAAATTACTTAGTGTTAATGAGATCTTTTTATTTACATGGTTTCTATGATTAACAAGGTTCACTGTAAATCTTAATAGGCTTTTGTATGTAACCTTTTTCTCACAAGTATTTTAGTTGATAACGGAAATTCCTACATTATGAATATTCATAGTGTTAACGTAGGTATAGAATAGAAATTACTATTCCCGCATTAACTGTATTGGGCGATAACTGCGTTATTTACATACATACAGTAAAAAGGAAAGAACTTCTAAATACAAATTTATATCCAACATGTTTACAGAGAGTATTTATGTATAGATGTAAGATACCGTGTGTTAAATTTACGAGGTACACTATAGTAAATTAGTCACACTTCTCCATACTGTTTTCCACAAATTTTAGGAAATGTAGTGCTTGTTAGCTTGGCTTAATGGGCATAAAAGTAAGCATGCTATGTTTCAGATATTTAGTCATAGACTAAAACAAACATGTTCGGTCGTATTGTAAGAAAAATTAGAACTTTCACAAGTGAGTGAAGAAAGATTTGTATTTATTATCCTGACGCTATAAATCAGCGTGGCTACTGTCTGCACAGAGTAAGTGAAGGGCAGCTACAGTACAAAAAATAATTTTTTCACACCGTTACATGATAGGCAGTATGTTGTAGTTTTAGTGTAGATTGACTTAAAACAAATCTGAAATTCATATCAGTAAACAAACTACTTGAAACCTCAATAATTCAGTTTAAAAACAAATTCATTAGCAGCAACTATTTGCGTTTACTGCTTCAGGACACACTACGTATAAATCTTCAAACTAACGTTTTAGCAACAGAGTAGAGATGCATCGATCTGTCCG
>PNEQ01115600.1:8146-24218 GCA_003012365.1 Medauroidea extradentata
CCCGTGTATGTTTGGCTCCTGCATGTTACGGCAGGTTTCCTATTGGCCTGGCTGCCGGCTAGCAGGGTAGCCGCCTTACGCTGATTGGCGGTAGGTGTCTCCGCCATCTTCCTGGCCAGGGAAGCCATTTTGCTGGCGTGTGTAGCTGAGTTCGCTGTCCTACCTGCTGTTTCACTTCTGTATGCCTAAATATTCTGTGCCGATGTCTTAACAACACATCTGCCACGTGAGCAAAGTGTATAGTCAGATCTCATAGTGCTTGCCCTGGAACACGCACACGCTTCGACACTGGTACGTATGCCCACGGGGGTAGCATAGGCTCTGAATGTAGGCGAGGGGAGTGAAGCCAAGAGGGGGGAGAGGTAGATACCAAATTTGCCAGCCGCCATACTGAGTTAACCTCAAAATTTCACATCAGACTAGTATTTTTTATGGTAAATTAATGTATTATACTCTTTAATTGATGTTTTAGGTTGAAAACTCTATATTTTAGCCATGTTTACACACCTCCTAACTAAAATTTCCTAAAATTTTTAATTAGTCGGCCATATTGGTACCAACCACGTCAAGCGTTTGTTTGGTTACAATTCCCGGCGACATGCTCCATCTGGACCCTTCTAACATCTTTGCGTATGCCAATTAAAATCACGTAAGTGCGACGTTGCCAGATTGATGGCAACAGTAGGCCTACTTAGCGGGATAACAAATGAATGTGAGTGACTGGGGTGATATGGAGCCCGCGACGGAATGAAAGGACAGAGGAGACTGCAGATCACTGTGATATCCTGTCTACTCTCGGTATCACCACGTACGAGTCCCACATGCGAGATCTTGGGAATGACTCCGACAGGGCATTGAACCGGGATCGCCTTGGAGAAATGCGATCGATATACCACTACTCTGCCCCCCTCCTCACCCCAACCCAAATCCCATGTTTGCTCGGCCCACTTGACGGGCTGGTAGAAGTAGCATAATGCGATTTGTTGCTACGTTAATGAAGATCTGAGAACCTGAAAGACCACAATTTTTTAGTCAACTTACTGGTACTTCCCAGCCTCTGTGACGCTAAGTTCACTGTATCATTTTACTAGTATTTACATCCCCTGCAAGGTGTCGAAGAGCTTTAAACGTTATCCAGGGACATCCTGTATGCTGCCACCATAAATTTACCTTCATTCGCTTATTCAGCGGGTTGATACATTGTTACATGGCGATAAAATGTTGAATTTAGTTTGTGAAATGAAATTAGTCACCTGTCAAGAGAAGTGTATTCGTTCGTCGGATAGGCTAAATAACGTGTACGAACACTTTCAGTGACAAATTAACTTATTTTTATAGCTGTTGCAAAGATCGACTGTAATGACTATACACGCTGGAAAATCGCGGGAAAAGATGGTTTGCTACGCTATAACGTGCTGTGTACAACACTGAAGGTTTTGTATCGATATTAGCTGCCGTTTATTCGAAGCACAGTTTCTATCTTCAACAAACTCAAAACTATACAACTTTAACAGTAACACAGAATATGTGTTAGTTGTCCCAAAACTGTCCACACATGTCCTGAGTAAGGACCTGAAAAATTTGCGTTTTGTTTTGGGCACAAAGTAGAATTCAAAGAAATGTAACTTCGTGCCACTTTTGCAATTGGACCTTTATTTATTTGTCACCTCGTGGAGGATGGCGCTTGGCAAATAATAAAGAAGAAAATACATGGAGGCCCAATCATGTGGTATCACTGCTAGGGGCGTCATTTAGGTGGGGCGGGGGGGGGGCAAATGCCCCCCCTCCTTGTATTTAGAATTTTAAGTATATAAAATATTTTTTAGTATTTTGTTATTTGAATAATGCTAACTTAAGCACATAAAACTGAAGTTTTATTGCTAAAGTTTCTAATTTATACATGCTTAATTTTAAAAAAAGATGATGCAAAAAGGTCACTGTCGCCGAAAAAAATCTCCCCCCCCCCAAGAAAAACCTGAAATGACGTCCCTGATCACTTTGTCAGCGAACAGCCAGTGAACCCGCGATTTTGTTCGGTCTCTAGTCATGAGTAGAGATGATGGTCAGAAATGATGGTTTACCGCGGGGAAATTTGACTGTTTGCTGGGTTTCAACGCACGTTCAGCTTACAAGATCATTACTGGCTTTCGCTTGTACGACTAGCTGTTGCCCTATTTGACTGAGCCAATAAGAACCCCGCTATTGTAACATTTGATGTCTGTTATAAGTCTGCAGACAGCCATGTTGCATCAGACGTGCATCAGCCAATCATATATGCTGCAAGAAACAACAGCGTTTTCAAGGATATGTTGGCACAAAACATTTTCGCGATATACCATAATCTCTAAATACGAGACAAATTGTGGCATTAATTGGATATGACACTCCTCTGCGCGTTAATGTAGTGTTAAGGAATTGTAGACGCAACGAACGAATAACAAGGTTTTGTACTTTCCTAAAATCAGACGCGCGTTGTGATTTAAAGAATAATATAACTTCCGAAATTAATCAACGCAAAAACATATTTTATTCAAGAGGCCGCAACAATTCCGTGCCATAAGCAATGGAAAAGTGTTATTGTACAGTACTAGGTACTGAAACTCTCTGGTGTAATGATAAAAAGTAATATTTGGAAAAGTTGCTTTCGTTCTCAATTGTTACTGATTTGATATGTTGGCCTGTTACTGTATCTTCATTTCCTCGGTAACGCGAGTGTTAGATTCTTGAGTTATTTATTATTATTATTATTATTATTATTATTATTATTATTATTATTATTACTAAGAAATGGGTAAAAAGTAGACGAGACATTGGCCACAAGAAATGGGTACCAAAGAAGATTGTGATACAGGAAAAGAAACTAAGAACCACTGCAGGTAAAAAAAAAAAAAAAAAACTTCCAAACTGTATAGAAAAAAATGTTGTCCCTTTAGTATGCACGTTGCATTGGTATAAAGACAGGAAATTTTGGCGGAAGGATTTTTGCATCGCTTTGTTTCAATGCCTTACGTGCACATCTGCAGCTCTGCTTCGCGGTCAGTGATTGGATGTTATAACTCCGAGAGTTTCGGGGTTCTGACTGCAAATCAGAAACGTGTGATGATTGGCACAGTCAAATGAGAGATGACCCTGCACAAATACACTACCAATAACAATGAAGTACAACTACAGGTGTGCACACGTAAGACACTGAAATCTTTTCGCGAAGACTTCCTATGCTGTAATCACGACCAAGGAAGCACGTATTTGGTACAGGTCCTCGCCTGGTGCATAAGGCGCTATTGCAACGTGTCACACGTGTTCTTTTTTACGCGAAACCGCTTAACTTATTCATATTACGCTTATCTACTAAAAGAACACACACTTGAAACTATATGCTTCTATAATATTAAAAATTCAGCACCCTTGTTAGAAACATGATTTTCGTGCCTCTCAAAATAGCTAAAAATAACTCCGAAAATACTATAGCTAAATTCGTAAGCGAGTGTTTGCCTTTACATCATACTACATACATGTCACAAGAAACTACAGTGTTTTCAAGGGTACTTTGGCATAACAATATGTCGCGATTTCCCATGATTGAGAGACCAGAAAAATCAGCGGATTCATTGACGTGTAGGCTAGCCTCCAAGAATATATGCGCACTCAAGCAAAGAGCGGTTGTTTATTAGCTGCTCGCTGACACTGTGATATGGGCCTACATTTAGTTCGACTTTTGTTACTGGCGCAGCGACTTACAACGAGGTGTCAAATAAGTCAAGGACCAATTGTGAAAGAGACACGAACTTAACAGTTGCTGGAATTCTAGCTTGTGTGAATTATTCAGGTCTCTACCCGTGATCTGTTATTATACTCTGTACATCCGGTACCGAGTATGTAGAGAAGGCGGCTGTAGACTGCAGTGATACGAGCATGCTTCCAGAGTAAACAAGCCTGATTGTCGACTGAGGACGGCTGGGGGACCTCACATCTGCTCTCTGCACAGCTGTCGCGTGTCGCCCTGCTAGGCCAGCCCTTGTCGACAGTTATGACTGGACGAACCTTTCATTGCATTTTGATTTCTACATTTTTTTCAAACGTTGCCAACAGGTTAAATGATTTCTCCGAATCAATAGATTGTTTACCTACCCATTTTTTAATTTTAGTTTTATAAAATTTAAATTTGAAAATGTGGTACAATACAACATTCAAATAAAACCCATGGAAGAGTTACAGTAAATTTAGTTTTTTCTCGAAAAAAAAAACTTCTTAAAACTTGTTTCCGTAAAAAAAGACCCACTTCATTATTACTCGATCAATTCGTGAGTTTGGTAAACAAACTCACAAAGTCAGAAAAGGCACTTTGTGAGAAGTAATAATTATTAGTTAGCAGGAGAACCATTCCCATTGTTGCAATAACTCATTAAGTCAAGCTATCTCAATTTGTGAAACAGTCTGACATGGTATAGCAATAAAATCTAAGTCAATGACATTTGACTTAGTGAGAATTTCTTGCCAGAATATTATTACTAATTTCGTGAGATTTGCAAAAAAAATACTATAATTCTGAGAATAACAACATAATTAGAGGTACGTCAATTTCGCGGATTCATCTGGCAGCAGCCTAGACTTGTCAGTTCTATACACCCACTGGCCACAATCTAATATCTATCGGCTTATAACCGTACAAGCAGGTAGCAAGCGATTGCACTTCGCATTATTTCCTTATTTACTACTGGCTTGCAGTAGTCAAACGCGTTTCGTAACAGCCGCCAGCAAGTCACAGACATGACAATGAAGTATACATAATTGGCGTTCAACCTGACCTGGAATGTATCTGCGAAATTTACGTACCTCTAAATATAATTACTTGGTGACTTTTTCGAACCAGTAGAGGGACGATTTATGTAAACAACCTAAGAAATGTGAAGAATAGACTTAGCTAGTTTCTTCACTAAGCCCACGAAATGCTGTATTAAAATATTCTACGAAACAGGATAAGCGCGAGTGTATTACCATTGTCGGCCGACAGTGCACAATATTTTCCTTCACTTGAATATATATAAAATCGCAGTTATTGATTGTTCAGACCGCTAGTCTCCGACCACAGAGATTCAGGGCGGAGTTCGCATTCCAGATGTCCGCACATGAGAAACGTGGCGGACGTTACCGTATCAAGATCTTTTTTTCTGCACTTATATTCACTCCGCCCTCGCATTCTGCCAGCTGTCTGCAGTTGCCCACATGAAATTATCACTTATTTCATTTCAATGATTACCTACCTGAAAACCTACTATAAAATAATTTCTTAAAATATGAAATTCAAAACGGTTGGCATTAGGCAACGGAACTCTGAACAGTACCCTAAATAATACGTGATCAAAAAATTGTTAATTTCCATTAAAGACATTTAATTTTAACGTAGATTTTCAGGGCAGCGTTATTCCCATTACACGTAAGGCACAAGTGGTTGAAACACTTTCGACTTACTTATTTAAAATATATAAGTAGGGACTCCTGATACTCGCGAAAAGAATTTTGTCCCAGTTTCAGTGCCTTACGTACACGTCTGCAATTCTACTTCATGGTCATTGGCAGCATGTCTTCATAAAGTGACGTATATCATTTGACTGAGCCAATTACAATAACGTTCCTACAACAACGCACGTATGTGATTTGCCGGTAGAATCCCAAGGCTCCAGACAGTTAAAATATCCAATCACTGGCCACGAAGCAGAACGCAGATGTGCACGTAAGGCACATAGTGAGGCCAAATTCTTTTCGCGAAAAACAGGGATCCTTAGATATAAGTACAGAACTAGAGACGGGTCGCGGGTCGTTGGAGGTAGTGCTGTAGTTACACCCCTATGAACTCGACGCAGTCAAATGACTATGATAGAACTATCGGTTACTGAGTCTATGTAGTGACCTCTCAGCAACAAGCGGCACTTGTATACCAGCACAGACCAAATAGTACTACAGACGCGAAATGACGGGGCGGTTTATTTGACACGAGGCATTGGATACTCGCGTCGGGTCAGATTGGCTCCTCCTTGTTACTGACGTTTCACATTGACTTGGCTGCTGACTAGCAGGGCTACCGCCTTAACGCTGATTGGCGATAGATGTTCCCGCCATGTTGCTGGCCAACGAAGCCATTTTGTTGGCGTGTGTAACTGATTCTGCCGTCCTACCGGCTATTTCACATATGTATTCTTAATATTCTGTGGTACCAGCGTGACATTGGCGTTAGTGTCAAACCTCTCTGGACAACTGCGGTCCTACCTCTGGCAACAATCAACGCGCCGCCATTACATTACCACACTCCGTCCAGGGAGGCAGAGGGCCGCGGTGGCCGACTTGTCAGACCATTCGCCTCCCACCAAGGCGATCCGGGTTATATTCCCGACGGGGTCGGCCCCAGCATTTTCGCTTATAGGAATCGTGCCGGACGATGTTAATCGGCGGGTTTTCTCGGGAATCTCCCGTTTTCTCTTGCTCTTTTATTCCGGTTCTGCTCCATACTCACCAGCGCTAAAGACCTCGATGTTAAGCGCAGACCAGAATACCTCACTCGCTATATTGTTGGCAGCACTGCTCCTGTCAGATGCTAGTAGAGCCGGCCGCCACGTCGCCACAGTATGCCGGCGTCCTGTCCTGCGTGCCGGAAGCCGTGATGTCTTCAGCACCGCGCCTGGTAGCGCGACCTCTTCCTCCAGAAGTATAAAAAACACCCTCAGGAGCGGCTGGCTTCGGTTCAGCAGCCCGCACGTGCACGGGATGATCTCCGTGCGGTGCATCACCGTGCTATTTTAGCAGGTCCGGAAGTCGTTGAGTTTCGCACGCGTGCTTTCCGTCGGGGCTGGAGCATGCCGTCACGCCAACACATGGGGCGACTGATGGTGTCCTGCGGCGGAGGGAAAGACGTCCTGGGTTGGGGCACCTTTGTCCTAATGTTTCTGATGTTAACCATATTGGACCTCTCGATATTTTATACGGGACGATTCCAAGAGCAGTGTGTTAATATTCTATTGGTGCATTTATACACTAAAAGAAAACATTTGCAGGATGTCTTCTCTGCAAAATTATTTTCCAATAAACACGAAAAAAAATTATTGGTGACCACAATATGTATTAAGGGGCTTCCCTACCTGCACTTCAAATGCGTTAGTGTGAGTTGCGATTAGGCTACTTATTTTTACGAAATTATTTAACGCAATTTATATTTGTAAATTTATGAACAGAACGCACACTTCAAACTATGTCGCTATAGTTTTGACACTTCGGCACGTTTATTAGTAACATCACTTTCGGACCCCTCAAAACGCCCAAAAACAGCTTTTCCAGGCTGTCGTACTTGGAAAACTAACAAACGGATTCGAAAAACCGAACTATATAAACAAGCGTTAGACTTTGAGCTATGCTGCCCACGAATAAAATAATGTGGCCACTGTTCTTAGGAAAAAAGATAGTAAAGCACTGCACGCCAGCTGAGTGGTTTGCGCGGAGAGGCGACACAGCACTATATGCGTCGCTCAACGGCACTCTTGCCGCTCCTGCCTCACACACATAAATGCAGACTATCTAGGGAAGACCCTTAAGAGGGCGTGGTACATAATTCAACGCTAAAAGCATTAATCTAAAACTGTAGGCTTATTGAAGACAATTTGAGAAAATTAAACAATAGCAACCCTAGACAATAGTTTTAGCCAACGTTTTAAACAAAATAGTTTCCAGTGTTACGAACTTCTGGGGCACAATCTCTGACGCCGGAATCTCGTGCATTTAACAGCGGCGCAAGAGATCACGCGTAACGAATTAGTAATTTTGGATAAATATTTATTTATGAAGTTGACAAATACCATTATCTAGGATTGTCATTGAGTATTTCATTCACATTGGCTTCGAAAAAAGTTGATATTTTCAGCGTTTATTATCTACCACGCACTCTTAAAATATCAGTTCGGATTCAACTTGGAGTGAACTGAAGGATCTGGATTGAAATGTTCGTACAAAGACACCCGGAATGGACTGAAGCAGGAGTACAGTCGGCGAGGTGGACCGAAGTGTAGAATACGGACTGAAACATATACTACACCTATCGGACAGAACTGAACGAAGACGACGCTGTCACCGTACTGAAAAGTTTCTTTGATTATGCGTGGCGTTATAATCGTCCTGGGCTAACTAAATAAAACCGTTTAAAATTATAAAAATAACGGGAAGTTCAAAATAAATAAAAATTTATATTTTTAAGATTTAATTCAAACAAAATATACGAAAAATGTTTACACCTTGTATTTCCGACAGTAATTAGCTATGTGGTTCAATGTTTGGCAAGAAAATGTCTGTACATTATGTTCTGTCCAGGTTCACGTTATGTTTAAATGTTAATCTGGATCGAAAAATTCACGCACTTCAATCCACTTCCACTTTAAGTTAGCTGCATGTTCAGTGTAGTCCAAGGTAAGTCCAGTCCAGAGTATTACTATAAACACATCGGCAAGAGGCACTTCATAAGTCAGCAGCAAATTTACATTCGTCAGGTGTTTCGAGTTTGTGCCTGTCCCCTCCCGAAATGAAATCTTAGCTACGCCACCGGTTCACGTTATAATCGCCAATTTTACGTTTTTTTTTTACAGAATTAAAAAAAGCTAAGAATAAAATAATCCAATGTAGCTACTACTTAATGTCATTGTTCTCCTGCGGCCATGACTGCCACTAGTTAGTCTGTATGTAGGACCGACATATGAATCAGAGACAATAATTGTTGTGAGATAACTTGAAAGTGTTACTAAAATGACCCTTGTCGACAGAGTTGCCACATCTAAGGCCGGGATCTTCCACTAAGCACTGCTATAGGACTATACACAACTGTTACGTTAGTTGCTGCGTCATCGAACAATACGAACGTAAAGTTAACGGCTTAACTGAGTAAGTTTTTTTTCTAAAGGAACATTTTGGGTTACACATTATATTTGTTTTGTTACGTAAATATTCGGAAATAAGCCCCAGTTATTACAATTTAATTACTACTACGTTTGAAAATTTTTTCAGAAAAACAGCAGAGCATCGACTTACATTACAGACTTATTGTATGGTTTTACGAGTACATTTAAGACACAACCGTTATTTTTTTAAATGAAATCTTAGCACTGCAAAATGAAACTGTACTCATAACTAAACATTTTTCATTATAACAAACATATCTACTGGTTGTCCGCAAAAGGTAATTTTTTTTACTTTAACTTTAGATTCTCATTTTATTGAAAACGTAAAGTCAAGACTGCTTTGCCGAGTTCAGTGTGAGCGACTCCATTAAGGGGAGTCTTAGATAATTTTATTGTATTTTCAATTTTTGAGCCATAACATTTATTCAAATTGTATTATTAAAATTTCCTCCTCGACAAAGCGTAGAATATAGCCTACTCTTGGTAAACTGCTTAACATAAATAATAATGGAATATTTCATTACTTTGTCATGCAGAATCATTGCAAGAGAATTCTTGAAAGTTAACCTCTCCTGCAATAACTCTGCATGACAAATTATGTAATATGCCATTATTATTTATGTTAAGCAGTTAACTAGGAATATATCCTAAATTTTGATAATACAATTTGAATAAATGGTATGGCTCAAAAACTGACAGTACAATAAAATTGTCTAATACTCCCCTTTAAGAAGCCATATACTGAAAGCTATCGTAAAGTCATAAGTTTTGAACTGTGTAACCGCATTTATCCCAACCGTATGCGGGCTGCGAACACCTGGACAACAATCTCTCCCTTCCACCTCCCCTCTCAAGGTAGCCGTGATCCGTCTGGTGTCCCTTTATCTCAGCTCATGACCGTTGAGTTAATTCAACCGCCCCTCTAATCCCTTCACGTGAGCCCGTGTGGCAGCAGCGCGCGGGACACAACTGGATCGCAGGCAAATAGGAAGGAAGGTCGCGTATCTTCGCGAACAACCGGTTATACGAAGGGTCGGGTCGCGCGCTGCTCCGGGCCTGCACGGTGCAGAAAAAATATACGGGATGTCCAGAATAAAGCGCGCAATAAGCCCCCCACCACGCAAAACCTGGGCTGAATTAGAGACGAAAATGTTAGTGCCAAAAAGTTGTACGACGACAATGTATGCGTGCAACGTGGCAACATTGCACGGTGAGAGTCACATCTTGTTGTCCACGATCAAGTGTTATTTTATGAATGTTACGTCAAGTCAACATAGATTCATGTTTGGACAGCTCGGGATTTTAACCCAAACTAAGGTTAATTCTACTACAGGTTAGAAAGATCAATGTTATAAGTTTGGCATAGGGAAAATTTCTGCCACTTGAGCGCTGGTATCGCTAGTGCACCAAACTGACCAATCACAGAGCTTTTCTGAATTTTAAGTTACATTAAGTTGATAATTTAAAACGCGAAATTGGTTTATTTTCCCTTTAAAATTAAATTAAATTATTATTATAATTTCAAAGTTTATTTTCAGTTAACTGTATTACAGTTTCGTATTTATCTGGTCTCGTAGCGATTGAAGCGAAACTAGTGGCAGAAATTTTCCCTGTGCCAAGCTTTCTCATAAGAAAACGTATTTTCTTCCTAACCTGTAGTAGAATTAACCTTATCCAAACCCATAATATGCAGGTCAGAACGGTGGTTCGGGAACTAAAAAAAGCCCTGTAATAGTTCTATTTTCAACCATTTCTTTCTTTCCACACGTAACGACTAACAACGGGCAATGTCTAACCTCTCTGGACACGTCACTTAATGTTTGCGCAAGTAAGATAAACTGTGCAGTCAGTATGAATGGATAAAGTTCAATAAAATAGTTTATTAATCATATAAAATACAATTATGTCGATTTTGGTTGATTTTGTTTTATATACTGTTGTATATAAATAGGAAAACACGCGGAACTACATTGCGAAATTTCGCTGCCAACCATACAAGCAGTAAAGCAACTAGAGATAATGTTCAATTATATGCAGTAACGACTAGTGATATTTTTCAAAGGTTAAACATTCAGTTCTCACTTTATCCCGAACGATATATAGTAAGAGAAATCAGACACCTGTGGAGTGCAAGAGTGGACTAACTACAGTGCTGTGTTGTCACATTGTGCATATAAAAAGTCATCGAACAGTATTTAGCCACAAACATTTTCGTCTCCAATTTAGCACATAATTCGCGTAGTGTGCTAATTATACGTTTGTTTCTGAACATCCTGTATATCTGCCCGCCCGAACTATTGCTCGTCCCATATGTTCACATAACAATTCCATCGGCAAGGTTAATTCTAGTACTACAGGTTAGAAAGAAAATGTGTTTTCTTACGTGAGAGTTTTATATAGGGAAATTTTTTGCCGATAGTTTCGCTGCTATTGTTAACGGCTGCAATAAAATACAAATCCGTAGAAAAATTTAATTTAACTAGGCTTGGCAAAGAGAGAAGTCATTTTAAAGTAATAAAAAACAATTTTGGCTTTCAAATGATCACCTTCATGTAACTTAAAATTCACAAAAGGTCTGTGATTGGTCAGTTTACATCTCTTACCGATACCAGCGCTCAAGCGGCACAAATTTCCCTTGTGTCAAACTTCCAAAATTATTATTTTTTTTCAACGTGTAGTAGAATTAGCCTAAGCGGTGGACTACTGCAATTTACAAAGTTTTACGTTTTTTTTATTCCTATGAAGGGAGCAGATATCGTAGGAACTTCACACAGATGTCTTTTATATATTTTTCGCCGTTTAGGTTGTATTTTTTAAATTAAAAATATAGTTCTGGCTATTTATCAACAACAAAAAAATATTCCGAGTCAATAATTAGCATCAATATGCACTTTTATAAATTACGCTACGTAGAAAAAACAATGTGATGGTTATACTTCAGCAACGTTTTAGGATTATAAAGGCGACAGAAACCGAGCCTTAAGGCAGTGAAACCAAATGGTGCAAAAATATTTCCACGGCAAACTCGAAGCTCTAAGAACTAAACATGAAAACTGACACCGACGCAGTACAACGCATAAATAGTAAGTGTCCTCAAAATTCTTCAAATTTGCTCAAATTAGAGTGGCCACGTGCCCAAGCCACCGAGTGGCATGCAGAGATTAGCCGTTACAACATTATTCGAAAACTGTTCATCGTACATGAATAGAGACATGAACTTTTCGCGAAAAGAATTTTGCCCCACTTTGTTCCAGTGCCTTATGTGCGCGTCTGCAGTTCTGCTTCACATATATTGGCAGCGTGCCTTTGAACTGTGACGTTTCTCATTTGACTGTACCAATCACAATAAGGTTACTTACTGTAACACCACACGTCTGTGATTTGCGTGTAAAACCCCACGACACACGAATGTCAAAACATCCAATCTCTGACCGTGAAGCAAGTCTGCAGATGTGCACACAAGTCACTGACACAAAGTGAGGCAAATTTCTTTTCGCGAAAAGTTCATGTCTCTATACATGAATGATGTCTGTTTAGTACGGGCCGGGAAATTCCACGGATTCAATTACCTTCATGTTACAATGCACTGCGCTGTGCATACTCGAGCTCCGACCATTAGTCAACTAGCTGCTACTCAGTGGAACAGCAGATAATAAACGAATATACGAGACTTGAATATGCACACGACAATGGATTCTAGCATGAAAGTCTCTCAATCCGCGAAATTTTCCTGTCCCTACTGATTATAAGAAGCATTTAAATAACGTTACACGTGTGCATACTCATTTAAAGTACGCCACTACTTAATAAAGAAAATGGCGAGAATGGGTGTTTTGCGATCTTGTTTTGGGAATGTAAATCTTGCCGCAGAATCTTTTACAAGGTGTAGGCGTGTACAAAAGATCTTTATCTTTAATAATACGTTGGTCCCGGTAGTTTTCGCGAAAAGAGTTTTGCCCCACTTTGTTTCAGTGCCTTACGTGCACACCTGCAGCTCAACTTCATGGCTATTGACAGTGTTTTCGAGCAGAGTCGTTATTCATTTGACTGTGCCAACCAGTACACGGATAACTGCCACACATCACGTCTTTGATTTGCGGGTTTAACCTCCAGACGCTGGGTGTTACGGCATCCAATCACTGACCACATAGCAGAGATGCAGGTGCGCACGTAAGGCACTGAAACAAAGTGCTGCAAAAATCTTTTCGCGAAAACTACCGGAAACCTAATAATTAGAGACACTGGAAAATCGCGAAAAGGTTTCAAATAGTCTCCAATAAACTGTATTACATTAACCGTGACACGTGTGTACAGTTTTGGGACAAATCACACACGCTGTGTGTTCAAGATGTACAGTTTTAACTGGGCCTGTTGAAGAGAGGAAAAAATGCTACAAATAAACGATAGCCAGTGTTGATACGAAGCATTCAGTGTTATATACATCACGTTTGAGCCTAGCAAACAGTCAACTATTTCCGCGATTTTCCAGTGTCTGTACTAATAATACGTCATAAAATTATGGGCTCCACTGAAAGTCGCGTTGTCGGCAAGAAGACTGCACGCCAGTTCAGAGACTTGCGCCTAGAGGCTAGATAGAGACGCAACGCGTAAAAAATACGTTCATCCAGAACGGCCACCTTAAACGAAACAATAGTATACAGACTACCTGGCTATCCCGAGAGTCTGGTGACCGCTGGCTGCGCCTCTGTAGTGGCCGTCGCTCTGCGTCCTCGGAGGCTGCGTTTGGCGTCGCGGCGGGAGGGCGGCGCAAGGGTATTTTCAGACGCTGGCTCCTCGGCGAGGGGACGACCAGGCGAGGTCACGAGGCTGCACGGAGGTCGTCGACCTCTCCGACCCGCTGGAGGCCTCCCCTCTCTTCCCTTACCGTCCCTTCCCCCTCCCTTACGAACCATAGGCTCCGGGCCCTTCATATTTTAGGTACAGAAAGGACACGGCAACAGAAGCTTAGCGGTCTGCAATATAACTACACGGTTAATTTCTAACCATGTGGTAAAACTAATAAATAAATAGAAGAAGTGATCATTTGCAAAAAATATCGTAATAAATATAACCACACACAAGTTTCCTACACAATAACTCATTTTGTTTGGTTAACTTACTTAACTCTAAGCATACACCAGAAAAATTCACGGTATCACTGATACATAGGCTAGCCTCCAAAAATATGTGTGTGATCATATAGGGACCTGAAAATGTCGCGTTACAATTAGGTGTCAGGCTAGATTTCACTTCCCTGTACACACGTGAGCGCTATCTGTGATTCCATTGGCCACGAGACTGTGAGGGATGGTATTTACGTGTGTGGCCGCTTTACAAGAGGTTCGTCTCTTCATCCTAGAACTTCTCGTTACTGGTCAGATGTGTCCCTCACGGCAGACTACGACATTGTCGGCCAATGAGTGACGTCATATGCCTACAACCGTTTGGAGTTTAGTCTGCTAGCACAAAATAACGTGAACTATGCGTGTCTCCGGTAGTAAATAGTGACCCGAAAATGTTGCGAATTCATTTGAGAAGATGTTAGATTTCAAACTCGTGTACACGTTTATTACTCTCGCGATTGGGTCACAGTAATAACGGCATTGAATGAAACCCTCGCTGTCTCCCGCGCTACCTTGTCAGATGTACAACTGGTCACTCACTGTAACACCAGCCAATAAGCACGTAGCTGAGGACAGAGTGTATACAGGACTGTGAAGTCCAGCCTGCAAAATCGTCGAACCCTCGAAATTTCCTAGTCTCTAACAATCAAGCTGACAACAGCTACTCTGTTCCATGACAACAGCGATGCCATATAATCGGCACTGAAATTAGCTGTTTCTTTATTGTTGAGTCATCTCCTCTGCAGACACGTCAGCATACGTCGAGAGCCAATAGCAAAATTAACACGAATTGAGGCTTAGCTTGTGGCCAAACATAAATTCGAATATTTCATGACCCCAGCAGTAAGTTACGGACATGAAATACTTAGGGCAGTAATTATTTGACGTCCTGTGTGACAGTAAACTAGAGTGCCTAGCAAAGAGTTATCAATGAGGCAAATTCATGAATAACTTAATACTAATTGTTCCAACTACAATAGCAGGAGTCAGTGGATGTGTTCACGCAGGTAAGACATTGGATCGCAGTCCTCAAGGAAGAGTTCCACCAACACTCGCCCAATCACGAAAGAAATCAAGCTGTACAGGAGTTTGAAATCAAACGTCTTCTCAGATGAACTCGCGAAATTTCTGGGTCTCTAACAAATTTTGTTTTTTTAATTATTATTCTAGACTAGATGGTCTTTAAGGTTCCTATTTACCTGCGCTTGAAACTCGTTGCAGCGAGTTACAAGTAATCATATTTTGAATAAACATCTCAACGCGCATTAAGTTTGTACATCTACGAAAAGAATAGAAATTTCAATGTTTCTATCAGTTTAAAAATTAGGATTGCTTATTGGAAACACGATTTTCTACACTCTCAAAATGTCTAAAAATAGTTTTTTTAAACTGCTCGTATCTAGGAAAATTCCAACCGGATCTGCAAAACACAATAATAAAAATAGGCGCTGGAATTAGAAACCATAAGTATCGCAAATAAAATAATGCGGTCACCGTTTGAAGTCCCATAGGAAAATGGATAATAGTAAAGCTCTGCGCGCCAGTTGCTGGGTTTGCGTGTAGAGGCGATATTACATTACATACGCCGACCGACGTCGCTCTTAACGCTTCATCGGTTTTGTGCCTCACATACACCAACGCAGCCTACCTAGATATGAACCTTAAGGGCGTTCAAGTGGGGAAAAATTCATAATTTTATATTTGTATAAAATAGTGTTAGTTTTGTAGACATTACTTAAGAGTACATTAACATCAAACGAAAAAAAATTAGCTCATGTAGTTTTCCCGTAATGTCACTTCAAAGTCAAAATTTGCATATTTTTACTTCATACAAAACTTGAAAACCAGTAAATATAATGAAATGGAAAAAATCACATCAAAACTACACGTCACCGTCTACGGCTTTAAGCATATACAAACACATTATAAAATATTTCTGTGTTTAAAATAAATGTCTAAAAGTACCAAAAAAAATTGAAATTTTGAAATTTTTTTTTTAACATAAACATTTATTGTAAT
>PNEQ01115600.1:24318-66623 GCA_003012365.1 Medauroidea extradentata
TGTTAACTGGTTTTCAAGTTTTGTATGAAGTAAAAATACGCAAATTTTGACTTTGAAGTGCCATTACGGGAAAACTAGATGAGCTAATTTTTTTCCGTTAGAGGTATATGTACTCTCAAGTAATGTGTACAAAACTAACACTATTTCATACAAATATAAAATTATGTTTTTTCCCCACTTGAACAACCTTAAGGGTGCGGTTCACCTCAATTTTCAACGTTTTTTATTATTTTTATATCTGTATCAGATATTTTTTTCTTATTTTAGACATAAATTGTGACTAAATTTTCCCCTTAGGAAACGTCAAAATTTGCACTTAACGGTTTTATGCACGCCACTAAAACCGACTGACACACAAAACCGAAAAAAATCACAGTGTATAACAATGCTGTAGGCTGTGATTTGACACATATAAAAACAAAAAAAATATATAGTTTTTTTTTTAATTTTTAAATTTTTATTTTAAAAACCTGCATAATTTATTAAATACAAAAATATTTTATTTTTGTTTTATATATGTAAAATCATAGCCTATAACATTTTTATACAATGTGATTTTTTTTCGGTTTGGTATGTCAGTTGGTTTTAGCGGCGTGCATAAAAGCGTAAAGTGCAAATTTTGACGTTTACGACTCATTACGCAAAAACTATAAGAGATACAAAAATTTCCTAAGAGGAAGATTTAATCATAATGTATGTCTAAAATAAGAAAAACAATATTTGGTACAGATAATAAAAAAAGTCGTTGGAAACTGAGATGAACAGCACCCTTAACAGTGGCCACTTTATCGCTAACCAGCCATACAAAACCATCAATGTTAATACGTAGCACACTGGAGCCTAGCAAACAGTGAACTTTTTCCTTGACTTTCCAGGGTCTAGTTATGCCCCAACGTTAGAGGCGCAAGTACTTCGCTGATTCGTCTGTTAGAAGCGTAGACTTAGCTGTCGTCCAATCACAGAAGCTACAGTGACGTATACGTCCTTGACGGTCAACCTGACCTACAATGAATCCGTGAATACCAGTTACACTACGTTCATTCCCCAGCGTAGACTATGCCGGTCCCATGCAGGTTTGCGCACTGAAAGAGACTTCTCCAGCAGCGACCAATGAGAGCGCCAGTCGCTGGAGGAAGTGCGCGCCCCTCCGCCGCCCTTTTCCGGGCAGATAAGACCGGAACACAGGGACCGCTGCAGCCAGCAGGGATGCGGTCTGCTGTGATTTCTTACGCCAGCCTGTATAGGACGTCTGCGAACCACAAGGAGCGGGCGTACCAATCTGACAGCCCCCGTTCGTGGGAAGGCTGTTCACAAGAACTCTTTATAATTAGAGACAGTGATTTTTGGTGAAAAGAATAATGCAACATTTTGTTTCGATGCCTCTTGTACATACCTGCAGCTGTGCTCATGGTCAGTGATTGGTGGGTTTTAACGCTCAACGTCTTGGGGATATGCCCGCAAATCTCAGACATGTGGTGTCACAGTAACATTATTTTCATTGGCACAGTCAAATGGGCGACACCTCTGCACAAATACACTCTGCCAATAGCTAGACGTGAACGTGAGGCATTGACACAAAATGTTGCACAATTCTTTTCACCAAAAATCGCCGGCTCTATTTATAATCATACGTAGGATTCACTGAACCACAGCCTACATTAGAGGTGCGTGAATGTCGCGGGTTCATCTGGCAGCACTGCAGCCACACCACAACCAATTTCGGGGGTTCAAAACACTTTGCAAGCTGGACTGCACAATCCTGTGGACAATGTTGTATTCAGCTGCTTTTTCATTGACTGCTGCTCAACTGAGTACGCAGTTCAGGGGTGGATCGAGCTCTACGTTTAGGGAGGGGGAATTACTGAACATTAGCTATGCCCACACCCCGAGGGAGGGGAGGTCCGGGGTCCGCCCCCAGGAAAAAAGTTAGTTTGTAAGGTGCATTATTTTATATATTTAAGGAGTTTTCTAAATATCTTTCTAAATATATATGTATACACCACTTTAAAATTTTGAAAATTTTCTAGGATAAACTATACATAGAGACGCTGGTAAATCGCGGGAAAAGTTAATTGTTTGTTAGACTCCAACATGATATGTATAACACTGAAGATTGTGCACCTATATTGGCTATCGTTTATATGAAGCACTGTGTCCGTCTTCAACAGACCCAATTAGAACTGTACAGTTTTAACACAGAACGTGTGTGATTTGCCAGAAAACTGTTCTCGTGTGTTACGATTGAGATACTACAGTTTATTGGAGACGATGCTAAATATTTTCGCGATTTTCCAGTGTCTCTAAACATAAAAGGTCAAAGGAAGAGCCCGGGCCCCTGCTCCCCTCCCCCCACGATCTGTCTCTACAGCTCTGCTTCATGGCCAGTGATTGGCTCTTTTAAACTGTCAACGTCTTGAAGATCTACCCGCCTGAAGTACGGGAATAGAAATATGAGTTTTATCTTGCCACAAACAGTCAATATTTTAGCACATTAAAAATTAAATCCAAAGAAATTTTTACAGCGTTACGATATTATAAACATGACTCTTTCGTATACAGTTTTAATACTGCAGTTTAAACAACTCTTTATAGTTTTAGTAACTGTTTGTAATTGGTTCTACATTTTGTACAGTCAGATGCAGTTCTCCACACGTAGCAAAAATTTTTTGCCTAAATATTTATGTGTTTATGTGTGATATAGGTTACTTGTTAGATCCAGTTAACAGATGTTTATTAACGGTAAAATGTCCTGAAATTATAGCACCTAAGCGCTTGGTAAAGTAACGAAAATACGAAATACAACACATTTATTTTATAAAGTTAAATGCTGTAAATATCACCGCGTAATGTTATAAGTTTTGAAGGGGAAGCCAGGGTGAGAGGGGATGCTTTGAGAGCATTGACAAAAAAAACCCTAATCTCCCCGGATGACATATGTTACAAACAGAAGTCATAAAAAACTGGAAAGTTTGGCTAGGGGAAAACTAATTTCCTGCGCCAGATCGTGAATACTTCCCGACGACAGCTAGGTAATATTCCAAACGACTTGACTACGCGTGGTGAAACCAACTTGGAATAACTTGTATCCATCTCTTTCTCTTCCTCCCCCTCCCCCCTTTTATATCGCTTAAGAAGCGTCTCTAGTTAGTAAATTAGCACAATTTCAGGATGATTTGTTTATTCTAATTTCTCAAAGAATAATATACCTACGACAGTACACATTTTTTGACGCAAAGATAAAAGCTGTATCTTTGTTACTATTGTCGAAGTTTTCATACTGGAAATTCAAAACGATCATAAAAAAATTTGTATTTCAGCGAAATACTGTAATATAACATTATTTACTTATAATACATATTCTTTTATTAAACAAATAATTTAACTATAGTAACTTAGATGAATACATATCTGTACTGTATTAAAACCGTGTAATACATATATTTTTGTGAGATAACCGAGTAAAGGCGAAGCGTGTTTAAGTATTTTCTGTCCCTTTTTCTGTTCTATACTCACAGATACTCCCCTTTGGACAATATCACCCCTTGGCTTCTCACACGAAAACACGCCCAACTGTCGCTCCAAGTTTACGTTCGTTGGCCGATTTGTGTGTACGGACATATTTACTTTACAGTATTTCCTCCTATACAAGCATTCCTAAAGGCTTACCAACATTTTTGACATTTCATGCTCTAAATATTTGTCTACTGCGGCTTTTTAACACAAAGCATTCTTATCTCCCTACGTAGATTTTCTGTTTGGGGATGTCCCAAAATTTATAGATGCAGCTCTAGGATTTCAAGTTGTAACATGGGAGGGGATATTGCATAATCAAAATTTTAGGAAAAAATATTAAATTTATAGGATAGCTTCAAATTAAGGTTATGGTTATTTTTGTGAGGGGAATGTCCCTTGTGATATCATCTGAAACAGCTGTCCGCTCGGCTGGGCAGACGTTACGTGCCTCTATTACCTGCTAGTCCGTGTGACCGTCCGGCTAGGCTAGAATATGCTGCTAGTCCGTGCGACAGCCCAGCTAGGCAGCGTCGCCCACCGCCGAGGCCGCACCGGAAGCGGGGCGACCTGGAAGAGGGCGGACGCCAAGGTCAAAGTGAGTCAGCACTTAAGCCCGTCCGCACGCCGTGCACATGTGGAGGACCTCGCCGCTAAGCCCCTGGCCAGCCCTGCCGCTCAGGCCGGCAACTTCACAAGGAGGCTGGCTTCGTGCACACCAGAGATGAATAATCCTGATCACGGTCATCATAGAAGAACAGGTCTGGACACCGCAGTTGAATATGACCCTCATATTATCTTAGACAGTTCTTGAGATAGTCACTGACACCTCTGGTTCAGTAATACTGTGTTCGTGCCACGCCCGGTATTTTACAGTACTTATTTTAACTATTTTTTTTTAAAGCGACATAATTTTCATACTGAAGAATCCCTAAATTGTTTTGTCACAAATATATCACAATTTTTACCCAATATTTTTTAGTGATAAGCGTCATGTTTGACTGACTGATCAAACTGCAACGCAAACCAATGGGCTAATTGAAGTAATTAATAAATTTTTTCTTCTAAACTGTGTCGATTCAGACTGACTGCACAATTTATCTTACACGTGCAAACATCAAGTGGTGAGTCTAAATATGTCTCGCCGTCAGCCGTCACGCGCGGAAAGATACAAATTGGCTGAAAATAGAATTTTAACAGGGCTTTGTTGAATGCTCACTTTATTTCCGATACACCTGTAACGACATACGTACAACCCTGTTATAGAGTTTCCATTTATGTTGTCTCTGTTATAATAATACTTTCATTTGGTCCCTAAAACTGTTATATAACAGGAATTTACCCTCTTAAAATACCTCCCATTTGTAAAGTAGAAGATTTTTTGGCCCCTTCAGAAATGTTATAACAGAATTCTACAGAATCAGTAGGGACAGAAAAATTTCGCGAATTCAATGACCTACGGGTTGGAATCAACTATCCAATGCATACTCAAGTCACGACTATTTGTAAATTAAGTGCTACCATAACCGACTTTAGTAGAAGGCCGCGGCCTCAGATCTGGCAACCCTGCACACAAGGGTCATTTTAACACTTTTTTTTAGTTCTGTAAAGGCAATGGCTGTACCTAATACGTTATTCTGCCCTACACACCGCCAGATCAGGGGAAGCCACTGCCATTGACGAAACAAAAAAAGAGGTCTTAAAAATGACCCTTCCTGGCAGGGTTGCCAGATCTAACACCGCGGCCTTCTATTAAAGTGCTACTCAGTGGGACAGAAGACAATGAACGATTTGAGTATGCACAGGACAGTGTATTATAGCATGCGGGCCATTCAATACGCTATTTTTCCTGTCCCTAGTAATCAAGGACCCGCGGTTGACGCAGTGGCTAGAACACTCGCCTCCCACCAAGGCGATCCAGGTTCGATTCCCGGCACTGTCGGTCCCCGGATTTTCCAAAGTGCAAAACGTGCCGGACGATACCGCTGGTTGGTGGGTTTTCTCCAGGGTCAACCGTTCATCCCAACCCTTCATTACGGCGCTGTTCCATACTCATATAATATAACCCCTCACCTGCGCTTAAGACCTAGATGATAAAGTCCTGGCCAAAATCGGTTCTACTGTAATCAAATTATACTACATTTAATATAAGTTTGGTAAATTTTGACAGCTACTTATGGGTAATCATTTTTAATATTTAGTCATTTATTGCAAAGTGCAAATCAAGCTCTGCAGTATAAATGGTGAAATGGACATTTCCAGCTAATTTTAGGACTAAAATTGTTTTGAATTTTGCTACAAATCACAAAATATATAAAAAAAAATTATTGCCCATAAGTAGAGATGATGGTATATCGCGAAAATGTTTTGTGTCAACGTACCTTTGAAACACTGTAGTTTCTTGTGTCATGTGTAATTGGGTGATATATGTCTGACAGAACGTAGCTGTCTGCAGACTAATAATAAGCATAAAATATTACAATAGCAGGATTCTTATTGGCTCAGTCAAATAGGGCAACAGCTTGTCGTACAAGCGAAAGCCAGTAATCTTCTGTTAAGCTGAGCGTACGTTGAACTCCAGCAAACACTCAAGTTTTCCCGCGATAAATCGTCATCTCTACCCATAAGTAGAGGCCGGAAAAATTCTGGAGTTCACTGACATGTAAGCTAGCTTCAAAGAATATATGTGAAATCGTGCTGACAGCAGCAGTTTATTAGCAGCTCGCTGACAAAGTGAAATGGGCCTGTATTCATTTACATTCTTATTATTTTCTCAGCTGCTTCAAGTCAGTGTCGAGTAAGTCAACGGCGAATTATGAGCGTGATACAGACCTATAGTTATTGGAATTCTAGCTTGCACTTAAAAGAAAACGCGAATTTTTCAGGTCTCTACCCATAAGCAGAGGCATGCACAAATCTCGTTATCATTTAGTAGCAGACTAAACTTCAGTTTCCTATACATAACAGAGCATAATCTGCGATTCAACTGGCCACGAACTTTTATATGTTGTCATTTACGTGTGTTACGTCTTTACAGAGATTGGCCTCTCTACCATGTAAGCATCCTCCGCGGCAAGTCACGACAATATCGGCCAGAGGAAGACGTCGAACGAGTCTATAGTCACTTGGAGTCTAGTCAGCTGTCAGAAAATAACGCGATTTTTGCATGGTTCTACCCATAAATAGCTGTCAAATTGTACCAAACTTGTATGGTATATCTAGGAACATGTGGAAAATTTTGGCCAGCGGAAGGTGGCTGGACGCAGCAGTGACAGACCGTCATGCTGTGCTCGCAGACAGAAGTCTGCACGGTCGAGACGCTATGGTGTCCGGGTACAGACAATCGACGGAAAGAGCCCGTGCTTCGGGGGCGTTTACATCTGACCTCCTCCCCTTTCCCTCTCATTCCCCTACCCCTTGACTTATTTTCCAGCACTTCGCAAGCGTGGCAGCAGCGTACGTGCCGCGGCAAAAACATTTACCCACAACCGCCGTGCACACTTTCCTTTCTGGCGGGGGAAATAACCACGTCGATGTCTTTCGCTGGCGGAATCTAGGTTACCTGCATCAGCCGATCTTCGCGGCGAAGATGACTGGTACTGTCCGGTACTGCGAGGTCCCGAGTTTTTGTACCTTTTACGAGACATTCTTTAGAAACTAGTTCCAAAAATAGTTTTACACCGTTCTTACAGTAGTATTTATTGTATGTTTAGAGCCCACGATTTTCCACGAAAAGATTCTGCAACAGTTTGTTCCAATGCCTTACGTGCACATGTGAAGCTCTGCCTCATGGTTACTGGCAGAATGTATTATTGCACAGACGTGGCTCATTTGACTGTGCCAACAGGATCAAGGTTACTGCAACACCACATGTCTGTGATTTTCAGGTAAAACCCTATACGCTGAGAGTTAAAAACAGCCAATCACTGACCATGAAGCAAGGCTGCATATGTGCTCATAAGGCATAATTGAAACAAACTGTTGCAGAATTTTGTTCGCGAAAAATTGTAGGCTCTATGTATGTTATAAAAAGGGGATACCATGCTGGTAGAAATGTAAGAGACAGACAAGTTAGCCGACTTTTTGGACGTAACATCATGGAGACCTGCTCAATAACTCATCGTTATGTGACAGGGCTAAGTTCGTAGTCAAGCCCCTGTTTCAAGTAAATACGTAGTAAGTCAATGCTATTAGTTACATAGCTTATTTACATGAACATATGAGATGTTTTAATTATTTATAGGTGAATATAAATACAAATGTTAATAACCTCAAAATCCCTCAGCGGTATAATGAGACACCCAGGATGCTGTTTCACATACGTCACAAGAAGCCATCTAGTGACTACCCTTACCTCTAAATCGCATGACGTATGCAAAACAAATTTTTACGAGCTAATTCTACTACAACAGTTCGTTCGACAACCACCATACCAGATGTAAAAAATTTCATAACAACGCGCTGAAAATTTACGAAAAAAAATTTTTTTATTTCAAAATGAGGGTTTATGTGGGAAACGAACTCCAACATTTCTAAATAACTTTCACTTCCGAAATAATAATTCCAAACTTCTACAGGTACATTTAAGTCAAATGTATCACCATTTTCCCCCGTACAGTGATAAGCTACAGCGAAATTTAAGTTAAATATAGCTAACCGGCGGGCTCAATTATTCAAGCAAAGTGATTCACAGTAAATCAAATTTATCTTTAGGCTACAGTATACCTTAATAAAATGTGGCATAGTATCGACAACATACACCAGCCAGTTTTATAAAATCTGCAAAATGTCACAACTATACTGAAATGTTTTAACAGTTTCGTTGTCATTTGCGAGGATGTTTTATAACACAGGCACGTTCCTTCAAAACCAAAATTTTGATTGCTGGTACGTAAAAACTTAACATTTATTTTTCCAGCTCACTGATGAATCTCGATATATTGACCATTCTAATATAAAAAAATCAGTTGGCTGAATAATATTTTTTATTACTTAACAACTTTACGGCTAACGATTCTTACACTAGAAAATACACACACACTTATATATAATTTGATTGACTTTCGCTTGTATGTGAAGCTATTGCCATGTGTCAGACGTATATAACCCAAACGATGGTACAAGTAGCAAGGAATTATGGCGTTTTCAAGGATAAGTTCGCACAAATATGTTCGCGATGTACCACCATTAGAGATGATGGTATATCGCGAAAATGTTTTTGCCAACATACCCTTGAAAACGCTGTAGTTTCACGCAACATACATTATTCGATTATATACGTCTGACACAACGTAGCTATCTGAAGACCAATAAAACACATCAAATATTACAACACCGGGATTCTTATTGGTTCAGTCAAATAGGGTAACAGCTCCAAGTACAAGCTAAAGCCAGTAATCTGGTAAGCTGAACTTGAGTTGAAATCCAGCAAACAGTCAAGTTTTCCCGTGATAAACCATCATATCTAGCAGTGATCTAGTAAAGCACAATTTCTCAGCTATCGTTGCATGTAGCACAATATGGTTTGTAAGGTGGTTCATGTTTGTGTGGAGTGCCATCGTAACTGTAGCACGACAGCATCCCAATAAAAGACGTGTCGAACCAACCACATGCACTCCATTCCTAACGTAAACAAATGTGACCCTAACGTAAACAAATGTGACACGCACAACGTCGTTCCAGTGTGTACACGTCGTGTCATCAGAAGCAGCGCGCTGTCTAATGTTGAGTCAAGCAGGAAGCTGTTTCGTTTGTTTGCTCATCGTTCGAATGTGGTTATCAAAGAACGTCTCATTCAAATGACCTGTTTAGCATATGTACTCAGGGTCACACACGGTAGCAGCAGTGTTTACTCCGGAAGAGATTTCCAGAACGAAGGTGTCCAGACAGGATGATATTTGAATTATTTCATCTTCGTTGGAGGGGACATGGAACGTTGTAGCCCAACTACTGTACGTAAGGCTGATATACATACTGTAAAAATATAGATAACTTTACCAGACAAGTGAAAGGTAATTTTTCGTTCCTTGAGCGTGAAATTAATTTTCCTTTACTGAAAAGTTAAATTCTAATACAAGACAGTGTAATTTCACAAATACATAAAGGAAAATTATGTTACGACATGCTTAGGACGCTATGTGATTTTCTTTAAAAAAAAGTTTCATGTAAAGATTGAAACGAAACGTGACACTATTTCACACGACTCCTTAAAAAAGTACACGTTGCTCCATACTCACATCATGTCATCCTTCACCAGCACTAAAGACCTCGATGTTTAGCGCTGACCAAAATCTCTCACCCACTCACTCCAGTTACATCATAATATCTATTGGTCACATCGATACAAAACTATTTAAAGAACCTACAATAAGTACTGACTTTCCAGCAGTAAAATAACAGGGTCACCGCTTACAATCCCAAAGTTCCAGCGATCCGACGGCAACATAGCGGGTCACGCACTAGGGCGATGCTAGACTGGAGCGCGCGTCAAGAGTGGCCCTTACTGCTTCTTCGCTTGAAAACAGACTCAGGCAGGCGGCGCCCTTAAGTGAGCAAGGGCACGTTGTACTGAATTCGGATGCAGCCAGAGTCCTTCAAGACTGCAGTGGAATTTCGTGCGAGAGCGCATTTGACGGGCTGCTGCTCACTACTCTCGTCCCGCGAGGGGCACATCGACGGTCGTGGACGTCGGCGTTCGACGGGTGTCGTAATCATCGCCACAGGTCGCACGGATGACGACCGTCCTTGAACTCGATAAACAATGTACGAGACCGGGGCCGATGAACTTTTCGCCAAGTGCACGACCTCTCGTGTGGAGGGAGGGGAGAAGCTATGACAGCGCTCTTCCGAGTCGACCGTTATCAGCTCTAGTGCGTGCTGGACTTATATCGACGGTCCAGAGCGGTAGCCAGATCACAGGACTACGCCAGGGGGGAGGGGAAGGATGAAAATAACATGCGATAGACACCCGGAGAAACTGCGCGTTCAATGACCTCTACACCAGACGTTCCTGTCTTCAGCACGCACCCTCTTCAGCTGTTTCTTCATAGGCAACTAAGATGCCAGCGTTTCGCGAAGTGGCTATAGCACTCGTCTCCCAACATGACTATATGAGGTTCTATTCCCGGCAGGATAGGTTCCCGGATTTTCGCATGGGGGAATCGTGCCGGACGATGTCGCTGGTCGGTGGGTTTGTTCGGTGAGCTCCCGTTTCCCCCACGCCTTAATTCCGTCGTTGATCTATTCTCACCTCATGTCACTCCTCACCAGCGCTAAAAACCTTGATGTCAAAGCGCTTACCAACATTTCTTCACTTCTTCACTCACAGGCATCGGCCAGTTTCTCTATCCAGTTCTTGAATGTTTGAAGATACCAGGAGCGATGTTTACTATGAGATCTGATCCAATTAAGCAACTTACGTATGCTAATTTCAGGTATGCCACCAAGAAGAGTTTTGATCAACGATATAACCTACCTACGTTGACTCCGCGCTTTGTTATTTATCACAACCAATGAAGTGGTGTGTGACAGAAGAATGTATTATACACGGAAGGAAGCTGCAGAGTATTTCACGCGCAACAGAAGATGTACTAGACAAACTGAACGCAAGACACATGTCACATCTACTGTTTCTGGTGTTTGGACTACTCGTCAGGCAAGAGATGCTGCACTCAAATATACGGACATTCAGAAACCGGTCAAGTTCACAGCAAGGTGGCAGAAGATCGTCAGCCACTCAGCGAACCAATCTAGTATGCTTACATCATAGACCGGTGAATGTCGCGATCTCACTTGAGTATAAACTTGGAACACACGTACGTTTAAGTTATGTGGATGGCTTGATCATATCGGAATTTGAGACCGAGGCGAATTCTCAATGGATCAACAACCCAATCCTAGGTCTCCCGGCGAAGCGTGGAAATATAGCCGCAGCCAATTGACAAAAGGCTGAGACTCCAGTGCACATAGCACTGTTAAGTCTAACCTACAAGTCACTGAACTTGCGAAAGTTTCCTGTCCCTAAGCATGTACAACATTCTTGTGTTACGTAGCTTCGACACACTTATAAGTCCCTTGGCGAGCTAATCTGTGTGATACCCTGTTTTAATTCGGCGGTCGTGTGAAAATCTAAGTAAGTGCCTTATTTGTTTCTATACTCCGCACTACCCATCTTGTAGAGTAACGTTATGCCAGAATGACATACGTTATACAACTATTACTTTTTTAATAAATTAACTGAATATATTAAAACAAATGAATGACTGAAATACAAATATTTTTAGAAAGTGTTTTAAGAAGTATATTAATTCGTTTTATTGTGTACAAGGTAACTTTAAATTTTAATATGTGTAAATGTTATGTGTTAGTGCTATGTTTATGTTTCTTTATTTTTAGTAATATTATACGAGCTTAAGTATTTTGTGTTGTATATTAAATAATTTGGACATGTTCTCTACATTCTTATGGTAACACGTCCTGCTATAAAAAGTGTGAATTTCCGGGTCTCATTCTTACCATGTCGTATGCCAGCATCGGCCAAGTCACTGTCCTTCAGGACGCGAGAGTCTGTGCCGCGCGATAACACGACCCGGTTGTCGGAAAACACTGGCGGCTTCGCACGACCGCACACGGGGCAGTCGTAGAAAGTGTGGTCCACAGAGAGCACGGTATAAGCAGGCACAAGAAAAAAAAAAAGGGGGGGCAAGGCCCCTCCTGAGATTGCTCCATAAATATAAACCAAATAATTTCCAGGTAAAATACTGAATATATTACTTCAAATTTTCCTCAGAACTTCCATAAAGATAACACAACATTAAACCTCACAGTCATTTCTTGTAACAACATGAAAACAGATGCTTAGTAATGTACCTTGTTTATTTTTATCAGCACAAAAGTTTTCACTTTTAAGGCACTATTAAAAATATTACAATTTCTTGATTTTTTAAAGTTCGGAAAATTTAATAGCAACATTTTGTACCTTAAAATCTAAATTTTTCCGGAGGAGGACCCTCGGGCCTTTTGTTTGTGACTTGGTGTGTGGATGTAGCTATGTCTTAAAGCATAGTCCCCTTCAGGTTCCAGACCTGGATACGTTCGTTTGGTGCAGAAACCCTTGGTCGTTTATCAGCGCGAAAGTCCAAAAGACATGTTTCGTCCTTCCAAGATGTAAAATGACATTTAGTAACTATTCCTTCCGGTGCTAATATGCGTAAATACTGAACTTTGGTACAGTAGCCAGAGCATATTGTAAACTCCATACAATATTACTAACC
Source organism: Medauroidea extradentata (assembly GCA_003012365.1). NCBI lineage: Eukaryota > Metazoa > Arthropoda > Insecta > Phasmatodea > Phasmatidae > Medauroidea > Medauroidea extradentata. The sequence continues at coordinate 37,101 of PNEQ01115600.1, forward strand.
AAGATCCAGAAATTTCGTGGATTCAACGACCAGCTGGATAGACTCCATAATCATGTGTACACACTTGTCATCATCTACTTGACCATTGGCTACTGCTTCTGTGAGTGGCCAGTTGTACATCTGGCAAGATAGCGCGGAAGCAAGCGAGTATTTTGATGCAGGTCTGATATTGGATCGCAGTCCTCAAGGAAGAGATTCATCAATACAGACCTAGCCTCGAAATTAATGAACGTGTACATGAGATTAAAATCTAACGTCTTCTCAAATTATTTCGCGAAATTTCCGGGTCTCAAATTACTAGAGACCGGAACATTTCGCGGGCTCAGTGACCTCTAGGATAGCCTCCATGAATATACGTGTACGGAAGTAGAAAGCAGATGTTCACTGATTGTTCGCTGGTACAATGGTACCAACGTGATTACACCTGCATTAAGTTGTTATTTTATTACTGGTTCAGCGCCTTCCACAGGCACAAAAAAAATCCCTTCCTATTTTTTTTTTTTTTTAAGGCGGTGAATATTGAACTTCTAAACCCTTTGTACACTGTGCTATGTGCATACGTGCGCGATTTGCTCAATGAATCTCGTACCACTGAAATGCTTTTAACTCATAAGTAGAGGCACGAGTATTTCGCGTATTAATCTGGCAACAGCCTAGACTTCTCAGACCTATACACACACTGGCCAAAGTCAAATATCCATTGGCTTCTAACCGTAACACGTGTTACCACCACGACTTGTTTCCTTATTTATCACTGGCTTGTAGTTGTCAAAGATGTGTTATAACAGGTGTCGTCTAATCACAGAAGGAGTAGTGAAGTGTACATTATTGGCGTTCAACCTGACCTAGAATCAATACGCGAAATAATCGTGCCTCGACTCATAAGTAATTATAGTGACATTGATCGCGTTTATTTTTAGAAACGTATTACAAGACCGAAAAAAATTCGTGATTTCGTTTTAGTACAATATAGAACGCAAACGTGCCTTTTATCATATGTTTCAATTTGATTTCAGTATAATGTACAAACCCTGGAAAAATTTGAAACAAAACTATTATGTTAGTAATTAAAAACCTAATTCCGATCTTCCAATTCTCGGATGAAACTTACTGATCATAGACGCTGAAGCCATCGACACCTGATCCTCAATAATGCAAAAGACAATGGAATCTTGCCTGCAGGCACTTAAAACTCTGTAAGTTTTCCTGTCCCAGATAGTATTCAGCTCTGCATAACGCCTCGCGAATTACTGCATGCAGGCAGTGCGAGTTACCCACCTGCATACTTCCTTATGCAAAAGTTTTCACGAAGCTTACAGGTTAGACAATGTCACGGAACATAAACAGAGGCTAATCGGAATTCAAGGTCTCGCGTCGGGCGCCTTCATGCGCGCATGAAATGAGTTCTGCCACACGCGTAGCGTGTTGACACCAAACTCTACCGAAGTTATTTTATTTTCCTTTGTATTATCCCCCTACAGAGAACTACAACCAAGAAGGTGAAACCTACTCTAATTTCCGATACAGTAAATCATGTTTGTATGTTTCACAAAAAAACTAAGTCTGTTGCAAAATTATTTTCATAACACTACAGGTGAAATATTGCATGCTTACAACGTACTGTTAGGCAAAACGTTCTTAAATATGTTATCACTTCCGTGTGCTACATCCAAATAAAACGTAACTTGGCAAAGGTTTACTTAAAGAGACAGATACTTCTACGTATGTAACTTTAAAATATTTCATACAAGAGCGAAAGCGTTCTAGTAGTGTAACAAAATAAAATACAAACTATCAACTTTAATCGTACAAGAAATTATGAAGTTTAAGTGTTTCTAGGTAATAAAAATACAAAATGTGTGCGGATAGCATGTGTCGTACGGAGGTTCCCATGCGTGAGATATGTTGACTCGACACAATAATTCCAACGTATGTCGGAATATGAAAGATACGTAATATTTTCAATGGCGCATCTTACAATCTCGATATGACGCCATTACATTTCTTAATTGTTTCCCAAACTACACCAACAACAAGAGACTGGAATTTTCGCAAACAAATGTCTGGACAAGCTTTACTTCTAACACGTAAGTACTGCATTTTATATTTTACAAATGATGGATTGTTCAAAAGAAAAACAAGAGGAAAACAAGTAACGATGACATTAAAGTTACATGGTGTGAAGATTTAACCATTTTGTTGGGTTTACGTTTCGTCGATAGTGAGGTCATTACAGGCGGTTAAACACAACTAAATAAAAAAAAAATAAAAAAAAAAAAACAGAAAGAAGGAAAGGAATCGACCATGACCTATGTTAAGGACCCATCTCAGCATTCACCTGCAGCGATCGCGATCTCGATAAACCACATAAACGACGATGGGCGGAGCCGGGAATCGAGTACGAGTCCTCTCGAATGAGTCAAACGTGACGTCGTTACGCAACCTAGTTCGGTAGAGTCACGAGTTTGCCACCACTTTGTTTCAATGCCTTACATACACATCGACAGTTCAGCACCAACCATAATATGGTTACTGTGACATTATACGGCTGAGATTTGCCAGTAGAAGGCTGAGACAAGTGAGAGGTAAAACATCCAGTAACTAGAGACCGGATGAATTCGCGTGTTCACTGACCTAGGCTAGCCTGCAATAATATATGTGTATTCAAGCTGACAACAGCTGTTTATTAGCTGCTCGCTGACACAGTGGAATGGGGCACGTTAAGGTGTATTTTTATTATTGGCGCAGAGACTTCCAGAGCACGTCAAATAAGTCAAGGGTAAATTGTGAAAGTGACAGGAATTTATAGTTGCTGCAATTCTAGCTTGTGTGTAAAAGAAAAAGCGAATTTTACAGCTCCCTACCAATAACTGGCCATAAAGCATGGCTGCAGATGCGAACAAATCTTTACGTCACAAAATAATGGCTCTACTGATGTATCGTAAAACGACCTGCTTACAAAAAACCAGCCAAAAGCTAAGACTCTAGTTTATAGAGAATGATTAGAGATGATGCTAAATCGCGAAAATTTATTTGTGCCAACATACCCTTGAAAACACTAGTTTATTTTGTGACATGTATGATTGAATGATTTACGTCTGCACAACGTAGCTGTCTGCAAACCAATAACAGATATCAAATATTACGGTAGCGGGATTTTTATTGGCTCAGTTAAATAGGGCAACAGCTCCACGTACAGGCGTCAGGCAGTAATGTTTAGAGACCGGTAAAATTCGCTGATTCACTGACGTGTAGGCTAGCCTTCAAGAACACATGTGCACTCAAGCAAACAACAGCGCGTCATTAGCTGCTCGCTGACAGTGATATGGGCCTGCATTGAGTTAAATTTGTATTACTGGGTCAGCGATTTACACGAGGTGTCAAATAAGTCAAGGACAAATTGTGAAAGTGATACGAACTTACAGTTGCTGGAATTATAACGTGTGCTTAAAAGAATACGTGAATTTTTCAGGTCCATAACTAATATTTTTGTAAGCTGAACGTGATTTGAAACCCAGCAAACAGTCAAGTTTTCCCGTGATAAACCATCATTAAAGATAATGGTTTATCGCGGGAAAACTTGACTGTTTGCTGGGTTTCAGCCCACATTCAGCTTACCAGAATATTACTGGCTTTCTCTTGTACGTGGACCTGTTCCTTATTTGACTAAGCCAATAAGAATTCCGCTATTGTCATATTGGATGCTTGTTATTTGTCTACAGTCAGCTACGTTGTGTCAGAAGTATATCACCGAATCATATAAATTGCAACAAACTACAGTGTTTCAAGGGTATATTGGCACAAAACATTTTCGAGATATATCATCTTCTCTAACCATCATCTCTAAAGATGATGGACATAGTTTGCAGGTCGATGAACTCGCGAATATTGTCTGTCTGTGTTACAAATGCTGGATAAACCTCACACACACGTTGTCCTTGACTGTAGTCAGCTATTTACCTACCGCTATCAGGGCCAGTCCCAGACACACTTCCATCAAGGTCAAAGCGAGCTTGTTAGCGCCAATCAAAGACGTGGACGAAGTGGGAAAAAAACCGACTGCACGCGTACTGTAGTCGTCTATTTGATTCAACGAATTTTCAGTCACAGCTTTACTTTGTTATTGAAATTTTTTACACAGCAGATTTGTCACACTGTAATAATTATTTGTAAACGTAGTACATTGATGTATAAGAGAGTTAAGATAGTAGGTATGATAAAATTGCTTCCCATGTGTCAGTATTTCTAAGAAAGACAAATGTATGCTGACGCTTGTACAGTAACAATGCCTATCATTTTCTCTATTTACTAGAGGAAGAATGATATGTAGAGACTGGAAGTTTTCGCGAAAAAAATGTTGCACCACTTTGTTTCAGGGTTTAAGGGTGCCGCCTACCTGCGCGTTAGACTCAGAAATGACGGAGACATACGGACGACCTTGAAACGTGCATCAAATGCCGCATCGCCTCGACAAGCCACTAACTCTGAAATAGCGAGCAAGATTCCCGCCGAACAGTTTTTACGATGGAACACTAAATGGTAACCATACAATTTTACTGGTGGAAAGTCTGTAGTGCACATCGCAACCTGAGTTTCACAAACATCCGGTCAGTACATTTTGAAGTACGGCTGTCTGAAAAGGCAGTTTTTAACCATGTTGGAAAGCTTAGAAACTGTGTTTTAATGAACATAGTGTCTTAACAATGAGGTTCCGACCTTGTCTGAAATGTGTTTTCTTTTCGAACGTTGGCAAAATGGGCACACGTGGAATTGTTTCGTAGGAAAAAACCTGTCTTCGAACACACTGCAATGTATCTGAAGCGTGAGGTGGGCTTCGTAGTCAGTGATTGGTAGAGGCACGATTATTTCGCGTATTCATCTGGCAGCAGCTCAGACTTCTCAGTCCTATACACGCACCGGCCACAGTCGAGTATTCATTGGCTTCTTAGCGTACAAGAGGGTACCACGTGAGTTCACAACGATTTATTTCCTTATTCCTTACTGGTTTGCAGTCGTCAAATGTGTATCAAAACTAACTGTTGTCCGATCGTAATGACAGAGAAGTATACGCTGTTGACGTTCAACCTGACTTAGAATCGTTACACGAAATAATCGTGCCTCTAGTGATTGGATGTTTCAACTGCCAACGTCTTGAGGTTCTATCGGCAAATCACAGACGAGTGGTGTCGCAGTTAAGCTTGTTATAAGTAGCACAGTCAAATGATAAACGACTCTGTACAAATACACCCAGCAAATAACCAAGCAATAGATGTGTGCGTGTGCATGTAAGGCACTCAAACATTGTGGGGCAAAAATATTTCGCGAAAACTTCCTGTCCTTAACAATAGGTGTCCCCTACTGTGTATTAGTTAAAAACATCCAATACTGCAGTGCACAACTTCAACTGGTCATTACAAAATTATTACTAACTGGTCTTTCTTAAGTAAAATAATATTGCAGAAAAGTTTGACCGCTTAAGGCGGCCGCCTGGTGAAGGGTGTGTTTGTGTGTGTGAGGCGAAAATCGTTGAGGCGCTACGAGCGACGTCGGCCTGCACATGTATTGCGATATCGCCTCTACGGCCGAAGTCGTAAATGCGCGCGGTATTCCTGCCGTAACGTTTTTACTTTGGACCTTTCAATGTACTTGTAGACCTAAATTTCGAACAAATCCGTTACACATATCTTGAGAAACAACCGCGTGAAAAAGCCGATATCTTCCACGTTTGAGAGCTTTAAAATAATGCTTCCAATGTGCGTGATGTCTTGAAGGTTACATTCACAAGTAGTCTGAAGTGTGTTTTCTTTCCGTAGATTAACATTGTAGACGCACGTTTACTGGTCTCTGAGAAAAAACCGTTACTCCGAACACGCTGCACGCTGTTCAAGCGTCAGCTAGGCGGCCGCCTTAATACTGCAGCGCGAACAAGTAAAAAAAAAATTACTGCAAATCGTGATGTTTAAGAGGAAACGTTGAGGTAGGAATGCTACATTCGGAAACATATCAAAAAATTGACAAACGCTGAATGGAATACTTTGATAATCAATTAGGTACAAATAATACGATAAAGAAACGAGAAAGTATACACGCCGCAGGAGGAAAAAAAAGAACGCGGTCAACGACCTCCGTCTGAAGGTGGAACTAAATTGTCGCAAATTGGCAGGACGTCCGTGGCATGATTGAGCCAGCTCGTCCAGGGGCATAACCAGCACGAGCCCACATCCTCTCTGTGGGCGGTTATATTAAGGTGCCCGCCTGCTTTGCTGTTAAACTGCGCTTCAGCACGTTAGAAATATACATTAATTTGCACAACTATAAAACGACTGGCCTTCGAAACGAAAACCCCTTTCAGAGGAGGATTATAAAGTCCTTTAAAAAATCAGGTCATTGAATATACTATCCTCGAGGCTCCTAACATGGCAAAAATAGGTGTCTTCGCTCAACTGTATCACAACATCCACTGCTCAGATAGAAGCAAAAATTCTTAAGGGAACGGTTCACATCAGTTTTCAACACATATTTTTATTTTTATATTTGCACCATATATTTATTTTCTTGTTTTAAACTTAAATTGTGACTAAATCTTCCCCTTAGTAAATTTTTGTATCTCTCATAGTTTTTTCGTAATGAGCCATAAACGTCAAAATTTGTACTTTACGGTTTTATGTACGCCACTAAAATCAACTGACACACCAAATTGAAAAAAATGCACAGTGTATAACAATATTGTAGGCTATGATCTGACACACTTAAAACAAAAATATATATATATATTGTATTTTAAAAAAAACTGTTGAAATTTAAAAATTTGCATTTAAAAAATCAGCATTTTTTATTAAATACATTTTTTTTTTAATTTTTGTTTCTATACGTGTCAAATCATAGCCTACAACATTGTTATAAACAGTGAATTTTTTCGGCTTGGTACGTCAGTTGGTTTTTTTTTGCGTACTTAAAACCGTAAAGTGCAAATTGTGACATTTACGACTCATTATGCAAAAACTAGGAGGGATACACAAATTTCCTAAAAGAAAGATTTAATCACAATTTATGTATAAAATATATGGTACAAATATAAAAATAAAAAAATACAGTGAAAACTGAGGTGAACCGCACCTTTAATGGGCCTACATTGACACTTAAGTACCGACTTTCCGGCAATAAAACAATTGGGTCACCGCTTACCATGCTATAGTTCCAGTGATCTGAGGGGCTGCGGATGGCACAGTGCCTAGAGCACTCGCTTCCCTCCATTGTTCGACTCCCGGCGGGGTCGGTCCCAGGATTTTCATATGTGGGGCTCGTGCCGGACGATTACGCTGGTCGGTGGGTCTTCTCGGGAGTCTCGCATTTCCCCCGCTCCTTCATTCCGGCGCTGCTCCACACTCACATCATGTCACCTATCAGCAGCACTAAAGACCTAGATGTTATGTGCTGACCAAAATCTCTTCACTTCAAGCGGTCTGACGGAAACACGGCGGGCCAGTTTAGCGCCTAGCGCATAGGGGCGATGGGACTCTTGTGCACCCGTCAAGAGTGGCTCTTACTGCATCTGAGCCTCTAACGCGGAAAAAATATTCAGGCCTGGACACGGCAAAAGTCACCCGGGTAGTTTTCAACAGTAGGTTACTATCGTCTTGATATCCTGAACTTCTCGCAGGTCTACAAACATTATTAGAGACCCTGAAATTTCGCAGATTCATTTGAGACTTTAGATTTCAAACTCAACTTGTTCATTACTTTCGTGACTAGGTATGTGTTGGTGGCGCTCTTGTCTGAGATCTGTGAACCAATAGCAGACCTGTACATATATAGTCACAGACTACCGAGCTACCATGCCATATGTACAACTGGCCACTTACAGGAGCTACAGCCATAATGAACAATTAGCTAAAGACAGAAGGTACATAGGACTGTGCAGTCCAGCCGGCTTGGAAATTACAGAAGTCATTAAAAGTAGATTTAAAGTGAGAAGAAAAAAATTTTGCGTTTTAAATTATCAACTTTATGACACTTTAAATTCAGAAAAGCTCTGCGATTGGTCAGTTTGTACCCATTACCGATACCTGCGCTCAAGCGGCTGAAAATTTCCCTGTGATAAACTTTTAATATTGATATTTCTTTCCTGTAGTAAAATTAACCTTAGCCACAATCATTCCGATTTTTTTCCTTGATTTATTTGACTGCAGCATAAATGTACGTTAAAAGTTCAACTGTAATGTTTGTACTGTAGAGCAATGTAAGTATCATCGCAAATTACACATTTGCCTTCTCAGAATTTCATAAAAGTGAAAAATAAAACAATCCAATATGGCGTAAATACGTACCCTTAAGGTTGTTCACGTGCCAAAACTGTATAATTTTGTATTTGCACGGCATAGTGATGGTTTTATGGACGTTACTTGTGACTACATATTCCACTTGTAAAAATGTTTTAACTCTCATAGTTTTCCCATAGCGACACGACAAAGTCAAAATTTGCAAGTTACGGGAACATGGTAGTAACAAACACCAAGTGTCTTACTAGAATAAAATAATTTACACTAAAATGAGATATTATGAGCAATATACTAAAGTATTTACAAACACATAATGGCATTACTATGTATTTTTTTGATCAGAAAATTATGACAATTTGATTAATTTATGGCAATTTAAAAAAACACACAAGGACTGCTGTGTGATTTTAAATATTTTAGTATGTTGCCCATAATATAAAAGTTCTGTGTAAATTATTTCATTCGAGTAGGACACTTGGTTTTTGTTATTACTATGTCCCAGTAGCTTGTGAATTCTGACTTTGGCATGCTGCTGTGGAAAACTGAGAGAGCTAAACCATTTATACAAGTGAAAAACGTAGTCACAAGTAACGTCTATAAAACGAACACTACTCCGTACAAATACAAAATTATGCAATTTTGCCACGTGAACGCCCTTACGGCCTACCTGACGTGTAAACAGCGTTGCAGCGTGCTAGCACGTCTCAACGGGTTTCTAGTGTGTGCATTTACGAAAAGAACAAATACTTCAAACAATATCGGAAAGGTAAAACATCACGTTAATGGACGACTTGAAGTACACGCCCCCTGACGTCACCGCAGGGGAAAAGTACTGTGGGAAACAAAACTTGTTTACAAACATGCTGATTTGTTAGTTGGTAATTGCAGAAAGCAAAAATGTTGCCCATTCATAGTTTTGCGCGCAAGGGTAAAACATTTTAGTTTCAATTTCATGGTTAAGATACGCAAATACATAAGCTTAATGTTTATCTGAGAAAAAAAAAGCAAATTTCAAACAAATAATCAATTTTCTTGACGTACATCTCACCCGGGACTTGTGAAGCCAAACAGCTAAATGAAGGTTATGTTCGGCTGCGGTACCCATGGAAATAGGAATTGTATCCCACATCTGACTGAAGCTCCGCCTCTTTTCAAGTCGTCCATTTGAAAAACCATTTCGAAACCCATCAAAATAGCAAAAAAAAAAACTGCTTTTCAGTATAACTGAGAACTGAAAATACAATAAAATTGTCTAATACTCCCCTTTAAGGTGGCCGCCTGGGAGAATATATTTTGCGCATTCGAGGCCTAGAAGTGCGGAAGCAGTAAGAACGAGACAACATGCAGATCACATCTTACCATAGCCTCTAGGTGCAAGTCACTGAACTGGTGTGCTGTCTTCTCACTGACAACTCACCTCTATGAGACATTCAGTGTTGACCCCATATTTTTATGACGTATTATTAAAGACAAAGGCACATTGTACACGCTTATATGTTTTAAACTAGAGTGGCCATGGTAATAATTTTGACTCCTGTATACTTTTTATTGTCTTACTAAAAGCATGCTGATTTTTTTTTTTTTTTTTTTCGAAATCCTTTCGTGACTCATTTATTTTCGAAGCGGAATTCAATTATAGTTTAAAAGATCCTGTGGCAAGATTTTCACACCTAACAAAGACTGCAAAAAACACCTATTTCTGCCATTTTCGACCGCTAGAAAATATGCTTTTAAGAGTAGTGGTTAACTTTCTGAGTGTGTATACACACGTGTAACGGTCTTTAAATACTATCCCTGGTCAGACATCACTCGTGCGATGAACAGGTTTCGAATAATGTGATAACGGCCGAAGTTCTACACCGCTCCGCGGCTTGAACAGACGGCCGCCTTAATAATACCGCTTTCTGACGTCACACGTACACGCCGCTACGGAGCGAAATTCCGTCAGCTTTCCATCATCGACTCGTCGCAGTTTCTTCTGTTTACGTTTCCCTGAGTCGCCGCTTTCGCCTCCAGACAAAGGTTTTCCCGCGACGACCAGCCAGGCACGCATACAACTATGGGCGGTTTACTTTAAAATGAGCACTTCACAATACTTATAATAATTAGAAACATTCAATATTCGCGCTATTATTTGGTAGCAGACTAAACTTCACTTTCCTATACAAAACAGAGCATAATATGCGAATCAATTGGTCACGAACTTTTATGTGTTGTCATTTACATGTGTTACGTCTTTACAGAGATTGGCCTCCTTATCCGCGCACTCTAATCTGAATAAGTGAATATTCACTGATTCACGCCGATGGATAGAGCAGTTTCAACAAATTGAATCGGTGAGAAACCACTGTGAGATCAGTGACTATTTACTGATTCCGATAGAGAGTGCCAACAATCCACAAGTTAATTACTGAATGTCCACAGAATTTCCAGTAATTTTTTACTGATTCAGTACGTGAAAGCTGATATTAGAAAACAACTGGAAATAACTGTGAATATGCACTGCTTCACTTGTGACATGTTGGCACTCTTAAAGGAAATCGGTGAATATTCACTAACTAAACAGTGACGATTTTCACTGATTCAAATTGTTGAAACGGCTCCATCCATCAGCGTGAATCAGAGAATATTCACTAATTCAGATTTAGAGTGCTAATCATTCTCCTCAGCAAGTCGCGACAATATCGGACAGCGGGAGACGTCGAACGAGCCTATAGTCACTTGGAGTCTAATAATAACGCGAATTTTGCATGTGTCTAATAATGAGAAAAAGGAAAAATTCGCGGGTTCACTGACATGTATGCTAGTCTCCAAGAATATCTGTGTACAGTACTCAAGCAAACAACAGCTGTTCATTAGTTGCTCGCTGACACAGTGAAATGGGCCTGCACTTATTTACGTTGTAATTATAGGCTTGGCGACTTCAAGGTGTAAAATAAGTCAAGGCCAATAGTGAAAGTGGCACGGACGTACAGTTGCTGGAATTCTAGCTTGTGCCTAAGAGAAAACGCGAATATTTCAGATCCCTAGTGATAATAATAAAAAAAATTTATTTATTTTGGCTATAAAAGTAAAGTTTTGAGTGTTGTGAAATGTCTACACTAGTATTATTTTACACTGAAGTTTTGGTGTTTAAAATAGCACAGATGGAGACACACAGAAAATTCTAAGTAGTAAAAAATAGATCGCAGGCTTTCGCGGCCGTTGTCTGCATTTTCTTGGCTTGTGGGTGTGAGCCGCGTCTGAGGATTGTCTTGCGACGTTTCGGCAGTCGTTGCAGCTGCCATCATCAGGTAGTCGGAGTCGGAGACCATCCTCAGACGCGACTCACACACACAAGCCAAGAAAATTCTAAGTGGTGTTCAGTTTATCCCGAACAGCTTCACGACATCTGCCGCCGACTGAAAGAAACGAAATCTGCCCGACCGTGCAGGAGGTGGAGAGAAGGTGTGAAGCGTGACTTTTCTGGCGCGTGCGAGAGTCGTCTTCGCAGAAACACCGCCGCCCGTTCACACGCCGTACAGGTGCGACATCCGTAAGTTTCGGGAGTCCCATCAAGGTTGCTACAGAATATCATAATCGAATTTCTTTGACATTTCCTTGTTTTCCAGACGAAAATTATGATTTCCGGTCTTTTTGATGTACTACGCCACAGAAATAGAACTTAGAAAAGTAAAAAATTAATTCTAAAACACTTTTTTAAAACCAAATCCTTAATCTTATTTTCTGACACACCATAAAGTAATCTATCAGAATTAGCAACATATGTGTTCTAAATAAAAAACTATGTAACGTTAAGATAATTGCGTTATATTTTAATTAAATATTAAAGAAGTGTGATGAATTAATACTTTAGTTTATAACATTACCGCAATTTCAGGATTTAAAAGATATTTCCAGGTACCAGAAGCAATTACTCTTGACTTTCGAAGAATTTCCCATGCCACTTTCGAATTTACTATCTTATCCAGGTTTTCCCTGCTTTCCAGGCATGTAGCAACCCTGCCCACACTATCTCAAATCTGCGCCCCCATTTTTTGTTTAAGAGTTCTGTCTACCTGGGAGACCAGGAGGGAACAACTACAGTAATTTTTTACATGTTAAAATTATATTCGGAGTGCTTAGGCATTGTTAATTATATCGCTTTATAGCTGTTTTGAGCAGGAATCGTAAAACTGTCTCCCAGATTTGCTTAGAATAGTTCTTGCCGTGTTAATTAAATATTTTTAAGAAGAAAGTACTACGATTTCGGCTAATAATTTAAGTACGGTAACTAAATTTTCTTTAAGCAAATTGTTGCCGAAGCCGTATAATATTTTTACCGGAAATATTAATCCCAACTATCTACCCATGTACTAGAGGAGCTTATGAAAATTCACTTGCTGGAGTAGAGTAGGTTATCTAAGTCACGTGATCAGGTTATGTCGATTACCGGTATCTAAAAACACCTGCAGTGCTAAGGTACCTGTACCGAATACGGCCCGCATAAGGTTTAACAATCATGTGCGCTTAAGCCATTAATTATATTAATAATATGACACACGGGTGATGTAACACAGATATTAATGGATGATGTATGTTCATACTGGAGACTAGTGTGTATAGATCCCACATCGATCTCGTCATCACCACACAATGGCGACTAGTGGGCCATATTCTGTACAGGTACCTTATTCAAGGTTTTAAAATGACGGAAATCCAGAAAGTGCCTACATACTGCCTACATGATAAATACTTTGCTAAATGCTACATCCACAGTGCAATTTTACACGTATTATATCCACAGATAATTGTAATATTTATTTTATTAATTGATCGAGATGCCATCAGTTGAAATTTTGAACACTGGTAAACTTACTTGGGGTGAATTTTCACACACCAAAAACTTGGAATTTTGGCTGACCTACCTTACCCTAGAGAATTTTCATAAGCGACTTATGAGGTGGTGTAAATTTGTGAAAAAAGGTTTCTGGCCAAGTAAATTTCTCCCATCGAAATAAAGTACCTTCTTCCAAATTCCCATTATTCTAATGGCCTTGTGTGAGTCGTCTTCATTGCCGAACCACGTGAGATCGAGGACACAGCTATGTGCTGCATGGATCAGGTCCATGTGGGTGATGAATCTCGTATGCGGGCATGCAGACTATGTGCAAGACAGACTCTGATAGGTCTGGTATTCCGAAACGGTCAAGCGAGAGAACATCTTATCCCATTTTACAATATGAATTGTTCTCTCACCTAATATCAATCAAAGCTATACTGCATACCTCGGGAAAAGATCATTGTTCTGCCAATGACACCAGGTAGTAAAGTGGTCTCTTACCTGGAACACACAGAATAGAACACAAACATTAATTAACATAAAATACTGCAGCTTTTGAATTTATATTTCATTTCTAAACAAATCAACGCTTAAAAGAAATCCTCGCGTGATATTTTTCAACACGCTGGAGGCAGTAATAAGGGAAGCAATAATGGTAAAACTGGTAAGGGTGTCAAAAGAAACATACTCTATTTAGTATAGTAATAATAATAATAGCAACAACATCAACTTGCTATTGGGCAACCGCTCGGTGGCAAGCTGTAACCTCTTCCCCGTTCAGCTTCCAACCCCCTCACCATCACCAACTTCTCCGAAAGTAAATTCCACTCCATCACCGATCTCCTATGCATTGACTACTACCCTGCTCTGTTATGCTCCTCACCACCTGCATCTTCTTGTTGTTATTCGCTCTTACACTATACTCTGAATTAGTTAACAGACGGCCTATCTTACCCCAGCCTCCCTCTCCATTAACCATCCTGTACATCCTAACCAGCCTTTCCACACTTCTCCTTTCTTTCAACGAGCTACACCCCAGTTCCTTCATTATTACAGATGACGGAAAGGTCCTCACCAGCCTGCCCTTGCCTTCTTCGTCTATCCTTCACCCACCCTGCGTCAGTCAAATTCGATAGCTGCTCATGGGCAATTACTGTCACGATGTAAGACAAAATTTACAATGCATGTGTTGGATAGGATGTATCAGATTCATATTGGAACTAAAACTGTCGACTCACATAGTACACATAAAACACGTACAACGCTTAAAAAGTCGTGTCTTCAGAACTGTCAAATTTTACTGAAGTTATATGAAAAAAATGTACACCACTTTCATCCGCATAACTCTAAATCAGTACGCTGTGTTTTCGTAGAAGACTAATTTTATAGAACTTCAAAATGTGACCCTATAATTTTATTTGTTAGGGCCATGATCCGTCATTTGTACTGCTTTTACGATATTTTTTGTTCCAAAACGAGAGCACATATCGAAAAACTGTTACACAGTTTTGTTAAAAACAGTGTATGCTATGTTAGCTAATTTTTTCAAGACAAAATACACACAAATGACGGATTATGGCCTTAAAAGTATGGCGCAAAGTAAAATTAAAACGTATCTGTTTATATTTTACGATTCAGATTGGCATAACAGTCAGAAGAAGCAGTATTTTTTACGTTTTAAAGGGACTCTAAAACATTTTTAATAGGCATGTTGCATATTTAAAAACACAAGCATAGTTTGAAGGTGTTCAATGCATATAATAGGGCTTTTAAAATTATTTTATGGTTCTAATTAATTCAAAGTAAACCAGCATCTCATTATACACGTACGTAATTTGCAAATTAAAGACTCTGTATATAGTTAGGATTATTCCTTTTAGTAGTTTACTTTCACGGCCAATAATATAGACACAGCACACAATCTTCATTAGTTCAGAGGTCTGTTCGAGAACGCAAGTGTTCTAGCTTCTGTTTTAATTATAAAACTTGATCATTGCAACCAACTAAAAATATGAATTCGTCTAAAGGGTTAATATACAAAGAAATCGGGAACAAGTTTATCAGTAACACGCAACAACACCGTTAATGCGATAGGAGAGGAGTTTTCTCAATGGTGCATACATAAATTGTACCCATGTAATAATTATTAGTTCAGAAATCCATACACACATACTGTTCCTGTGCAGACAACATGCAAATAGCCTATATACATTTATACCAGTACTAGAATTATAACTGAGTGACTTAATACTTTTTTACTCAGACGTACAAGGCTCCTATATATTAAACAATTTATATATTAGTTTTGCATCGCACATTTTCTCTGTGTAACAGTAGATGTTACGAAGGGTTATTTGCTACCTTTTGTAACTTTTGTAATTTTTTGCGACGTGTTCTCTGTGCGATAGTAGATGCTACCAAGTGTTTATTTGCAACCATTTGTAATTTTTGAAACACTATAATGCAGTAGCATATTTGTAAACATGTGTACAAACCGGCCTAGTGCTGAACTTTGTACGAGCATAGATAAATGACGTCATATCACTGAGTCTCTCTGCCGCAGTTCACATACTACTGCGTGTGGTTTGGTTATCTTGTCTTTGCTTGCGAACGATTGCCCGACTGTATACAGCGCATGCTAAGAATGTGCATTTGTGAGCGAAAACTAGATCGTGAAGCAACCAAGCGTACTTTTTTTTTTAAATTCAGTTTAGTTTGGCCACTTGCTGTCAACAAAATGTAATGTAACACTGAAAAAAAAATACTGTAGATACAACCAAGGACGTACCGAAAAATTGGCGGGAGGGATAGAAAGTGTGGGAAAAGAACCGGGGGGGGGGGGACGAGAGATGTTATTTCCCCTCCTCCATCATGGTTCACGGTTTACTAAAGGAGCAGCAGACACCTACCTCCCTCCCCTTTTCACGTTGGCATGTCCCTGGATACAACGAAATGGGCACATGTCCTTTTCAGAACTAAAAATGTCGACTGTCATTGCAACAAACATGTACTACAATCAACAATTAGGAGCTCTCAGAACTATCAAAGCGTACCACGATTCATTAGGCATGTGCGTCACAAAATTTCTCAGCAAACACTACAATTTATGTAATCCCTTACTAGATAATTTAATACCATGTGGTACAGAACATGAATATGCAGACGAAAGTTAGCTATTCTTGGCCAAATAAGTTTTGAGAAGTTCAGTACAACCTCGACTTCGGTCCCACGACAAATAGCTGAGTGTTACAAAGTGAAACATTAAATAATTAAAACAAGTAGTAGTCTGGCAGTGATACAGACGTTATACATTTCAGACAATAAGAATCGTTATTTTAACGGGACTTCAACAACGAGTATTTAGCCAGACTTCTCTCGATTCACAGCAAAGTATAATCAGTACACAGAGGTAGACGTTCAGACGTGAATTTATTTAACCCCTAAAAGAGGCGGCAAAATTAAAAGAATTTGTCCCGCAATATGATATTAATTTTAGATCCATTTATGGATGGACCACATAAACTGGAAACTACTGACGGTTAGTTCACGAATGAGTCCTTAGTTTAAACTAACGACTCTCACACGAGAACAGCTCGTTCGAAATAAACGCGAAAGCGACTCGCGAGCAGAAACATTTTTAAAACCGATCATTCACGTGAGTCGATCATACACATTAAAAACTGCTCACCTTTGTTGAGAAGTTTTAAGCTGCATCTCGCATTTAAACTGCGGAATGAAATCTTTTCACAATTAACTTTATTTTACAAACACTTATTTAAAATCCCGTAAGCGAAGATGATTCAGGACATGTGGGGTGACTTGTCACATTTCAAAGAAAATATTTTCCTTACAAGTTGCAGTTCTGAGGAAATGAATTTACTTGCGATAAATTCCAAATATTAAATGTCAACAAGAAATTGCATTATGACACATAGACAATGAAAATAGTGTAAAAGTGTCCCAAAAACATCCACACTTACTATTTTACATGAAGTAATTTCATCGAACGAGAAAAAAAAACTAAATATTGCTTGTTCGTAACAAAACACGATATAGTCCGTCTAATGTAAGAATTCCATTTTATGACAGTTGTGTTGGCAGTGCTTTTTACAGCTAGCTGTTGCCATGAAATAAGCAGTGTTTTACTCTGCCTCAAGTGATGTTTGCACAAACTCACTCAGTTGGCTACCTAAACTGTACAGCACATCAAAATGAAAAGTATTTTACTGTAGAAATTTATACACATGATAGTCTTCAAAACTGTCAAAAAAAAAGAATTATTTTTTTTAGACAGGCCATACATGAAAGTATCATCAGCAAAGACGTAATTGTTATCAGAAAAGTTGAAATAATCAACAGAGTGTTATAAACGCGGCAACATATTCCTATAGAGTCTGACTGCTATGCTCAGTGGTTAGGAGCAACTGGCTGCTGGGCTAAGGGTCCCGTGTTCAATTCCGGCACGTAGAGGTCAGTATTTACAGTTGCCTCATTACCATACTGCGGAAGACAATGTCGAACCACCGCAGGACCACCTCGTATAGTTGACCTCAGGTTCATATCACCCGGCGCCCTCCGTGGTTCTGAGTATGTCTTCTGACAGGACACCTAATTAACGTATCACATATCCCTATAGCTTTACAACGGTGTGCAGTGGTGGGGTGCTCTCGGCCAGTCTTGGATCCTTCTCCACTTTACTGCTTCGTGAACGAAATAACTATATTGAACGATTTTCCGCCCAAAAGGGAAAGACTTCACCTAACTCATTGGAACGAGCTAGTTCGACCCGTATCTTCCACAAACACTCTGCACAGTCTTGTACACACGCATTAATTTATTTTTAACTTTGTTATTTTTTGTATTTATCTTTGCTTACTCTTCATAAAACTATGGAATATTCACAACGCTTGCTACGGTAGCCTGTAAGAAGTTGAAGTTGATGTGTCTTTATAGTAATAATTGTTATTATTTAATTATTATACGACACAAAAAATTGTGCATTCAGTGAGCCAAGCAGCCGTCATTTTTTAATTAGATGAGAAGCTAATTTTAAAGCCTGAGTCAACACGATTAAGTTATTCTAGTTTGGACGATCTATTACTGGATCAGAATCCACCAGCCCGTGTCGAATAAATCAAGGTTTAAATTAATTAGGGGGGCGGGGACTCAAACCTCATCGTAAAACTACTAAGAAAAATGTTCCCAGTGTATTATTTAAAAGGACAATAAAATCACGTTATAAATTTATTATCTCGTAGGTATTTAACATGGTTTATATATATATATATATATATATATATATATATATATATATATATATATATATATATATATAATTTATTTTCTCAAATGTTAACAAACACTATTCTCTAAGTCTGATTTTTTTTAAAATAAATTGCTTTTGAGAAGCGTGCAATTTTCAATTGATACCTAGATCAGATAGCAGCAAGGATACGGATCTACATGCTATCATACGTGAATTGGGGCTTATCTCCAGTGCCGTGCCATTTCTATTCACCTCGGTGCAACCCACATTGATATAGGGTACGGTATTTTTCAATACTCTAAAAACTACGAACAAATACGTATTGCCCTTCTAAAATTATAAGAAAAACTGGCGAAACATCTACCAATAATATTTTCGCTAATTTCCTATACTCTCCAGCAATACTTTTTTATAATTTCAATTCACGGTATGGTTTCGTGTCCGAATGCGATTTCTGGAAAGAGTACTGAGTCCCACAGTCACTTAATGTAATTTAACATGTAAATACCTATGCTTGCTCACGCTAGGTTTCCCAGAAAGGCAGCGTCCTTAATACTGTACCTTCAATGTTACAAAGGCGCTCAATGAGAGAAAAACAGTGCTTTTAATGTGATAGTTCTGGGGAGAAAACTCTGTACTTTATATTTGTCCGTGAGCTGTGAAAATATTTAGTGCTAAAAATACTCGAATAACTACCATCTAACGAGGCGAAACAGAGAAAATAATAACAATAATATCTTGGAGTCAAATAATCGTGCTTAAGGCCATTCTCTTTTCCTATACTTTTTTTTTAAAGCAATACTAATGTTTTACGCCTAAATGAGAGCACATGTCAAAAATCTGTTTGGCAGTTTTGTTCAAAATCGTTTTCTCCATGATGACTGATTTTTATCAATGCAGTAAATACTATGGTTTTACCTAATTATGTAATTCGAAATTCTGGTAAATTGGGTTTTTAGTCGAAACCGTAGCCTATAGGCCTGAGTTCTTCTTTTAAAAAATTAGATATCACGAAAAAAAAAATTTAAACAAAACTACCAAACATATTTGTGATATCTGTTCTCATTTAAGCTTTAAAAAAATAACACTCTCAAAAACCGTGTAAACAAGAAAGCATGGCCTTAAAAAGCGCTGAGAATTATTCGTACGGCGACAGCGTCTTCTCACTTCCACAATGATATAATGGCAACAGTGCGTTATTCAAGGGCATGACGAGCTAAACAACGTCCCAGTAATCACGTCTTCAGGCCGGCATGCAGGGTGGAGGACGCTAATGAACTGCCTAACTTGCCAATGAGGTTATGGATTACCGGCTCTAGAATAATCAGTGTTCTGTATGCAGGGCAAACTGCTCCTTGCGGATGTCACACCACAGCCTGTCCACCTCATCGTCAATTATCTCACGCAACTTACATTGCAGGTAGAGACCTACACAATTCGCACTTTATTTAGTGACAACTGAACTTCTATGCTACTCTCTAAATTAGAATCTGTGGAAAATTGGCAGTTTCAATAATTTGCACTGGCGAATCAATGTTGACTGTTAAAAAAATTAGAAAACAGCAGATTGGGGTAAGAGATATAATTAGTAGATAACGTTCACTAATTAGTCACTACATATTCTACCAATCCATCTGTAATTTGAAACTACAGTTTAAATTTGTAACTAGAATGTCATATCAACAATGTCACGTGATTTCAGTCTATTATAATTAAATTTTTTCCATCATTTCCACAGAAAGCATGCTACTAATTTTTATTTGCTCGTTTTTACGGGTTAATTATGCTGCTGTGATAAGTTACATCTAAATGTACATTAATGTTTACAGTAGCCCAACATAGCAATTAACCCCCGACGCAAGAAGAGAGGTGTTATAAGTTTGACGTGTATGTCTGCGTATCTGTGTGTCTGTCTGTGGCATCGTAGCTCTTAAACAAATGAACCAATTTTGATTTAGTCTTTTCTTTTTGTTTGAAAGGTGAGTTGATCTAGCGTGATTGGCTATGATTCAAGGAAATATGTTCAGCCGTTTAAAGATTATCAGCTCTTTTCTAGTGTTTTTGAGTGAATGTGAGCAATTCTACTGGTATGATCGATTTGAAATTTAGTGTCCTGTGAATAGTTCTTTTTTTATTTTTTATTTAAGTCTTAACTTGTAAGTATTCTTGTTGTTCGGCTGTTGTAGATAGTTCAGTTTTCTTATGGTAAGTTTCGCTATGTTGCCAAATGAATAATTATAAATGCTGTTTTGAAAAATTCACACTTTATTACAAACAGCATTAATACTGAACGTTAAAGAAAACTATGTGTAAAGGTAACACACATAACTAGTAAATAATGCCAAAAAGAACTTAGATGGCAACTATTATTATCACTAAGTATTCACATTAGGCTAGTGGTTCAGGTACTGGGCTAATATGCTGAAGGCCATGTGTTTGAATTGCACTGACATTCTATGATTTTTTGTAACTTTGATGCATGCTTTTATTGAGCTTATGAAAATAGTATAATTACATTTAAAGTAAAATTAATTAATTACCATTCTAATGAGTGAAAATCTAAAATTCAATCTGTGAGTTTATTTCGCTGGTGCAATCTACAGTTTTGCACTAATTCCAGATGGAGAAGTTTCAACAGTTTGACTCTGTGGAAAATCACTGGGAAACTGTACATATTCACAGTTTCCAGTTGAAAGTGTGTTCTACCTGAACTCAGTGTGTGATTTCATTGGAAACAGGTTTTAGGTGCGATTATTTACATTACTCTGAAACGTAACTTATGATTATTTGTCAGAAGCGCTCGTCACGGCAAATCTCAGAATTGTAAGGCAACTAGCGATATCGAACGAGCGTACGAAAGCTTGCAGTCTAATATGTCGTCCGAAAAAAAATCCAGGTCTTAGTTAGAGTGCACGGTGCATAAATTGCCAATTTTAGGTTCCTTGAAGCCAATATGCAAAATACAAAGAAAGGCAACCCTAAAAAAAAAAAAAATTAGTATCTGCCAACTATCAGTGAAAAAATCCCGCATGATGTATTTCTGGATCACACACAGTCTTATACGCCGACTTTCCGTGCATTTTATTGCAACGCAAAAATAAAACAAATGAATGCGTCATTTAAACAATATATGTATATTTTTTCTTTTTCAAAAATATGGCAAAGTCGGTTAAGGAACCTTTGTATCGGATTTAAATTTCCGCGTTTGACGCATAGAAATTGCGGAACGATAATGCCTGCATCACCAAAACACCAAAAGGAACACCCATGATTTTGTTGACTCAACAAAATATGTAGTTTATTTGGTAGTTTACTTACGCCTGGCAGTAAAATATAGGCCTATGGTTGGTGCAAATGTAACATTGTTTGGAAGCACACAACTGTACATTTTGCTGAATTGATTTAGTTTTTTGGACACACTCCAATTCGAAGTCCGTCACAGTAGTTTTCCAGACAGAAAACTACTGTGTTTTGTTTCATCTCACCGCTGTCCGTTTCTGATAAACTAATGCGTAGAGATGATGGTTAGAGACGATGGTATATCGCGAAAATGTTTTGTGCCAACATACCCTTGAAAATGCTGTAGTTTCGTGCCAGAACGTAGCTGTCTGCCGCCCAATAACAGGCATCAAGTATTGCATCATCAGGATTATTATTGGCTCAGTCATATAGGGTAACAGGTCCATGTACAAGCGAAAACCAGTTATCTTTTGGTAAGCTGAACGTACGTTGAAATCTAACAAACAGTCAAGTTTTCCCGCGATATACCATCATCTCTAATGATGGTTTATCGCGGGAAAACTTGACTGCCTGCTGGGTTCCAACGTACGTTTAGCTTGTGAAAAGATTACTGGCTTTCGCTCGTGCTTAGAGCTGTTACCCTATTTGACTGAGCCAATGAGAATCCCGCTATTGTAATACTTGATACCTGTTATTGGTCTGCAGGCAGCTACGTTGTGTCAGGCGTGTAAGTGTAGCACCCAATCATATATGTTGCAAGAAACCAGTGTTTTCAATAGTACGTTGGCACAAAACATTTTCGTGATATACCATAATCTCTATTAAAGCGTTTTGTTTCGTCACATCGTTGTGTCGTGTTTTTACTTTACTTTGTGGTTCATATATTTTTTTCTTATGTTTGCCTTTTTGCCAATGCAGGCCCTAAACCTGGGCTGCGTGCCTCGGTGGTATCTTGTTTTTTTTATGTCCTTGTTTTATTTGACCCGATTCAGTTTATAGAATTTTATGTTGTGTTATATCACAGAATACTTAGACATACAGAAGTGAAATAGCTAGTAGGACGGCAAAATCAGTCACACACAGTGGCGGATTTAGGGGGGGGGGGCATTAAGATATAATTTATTTTAAAATTTTCTTACGTAAATAAATTTTTTGTGTGTAAACACCTTAAAAAGCACTGCCAGAAAGGTATATTTGTTTACGCTGCCCCCTCGCCCACCTCTTTTAGTGGCGACAGGTTTCTCTGCAGCGGGTATCGGAAAGCTGGTTCACTAGTAAATTGTCTTAATATGGGTGGTGGTTATGTTGAAAAGTAATTGAAGGATGTGCGTAGGTCTATCCTTTGACTGTAGGAGGTTGAAGAGAAAATATACACCCCTCGTGACTATAATGCTAATGGTCACAAACATGGCGTAGTTACAAATTTCGACGTGCACAAGCATTAAGTTTTGTTTAGAGCAACAAAATGTACGATCCTTGAAATAGTTGTGCAATGACAGTGCGTGGTTAGATGTCTGTCAAAGAAAACTGAAGAGAATAGAAAAAAGCAGAGAATGCTTTAGTCGACAGGATACAACCACAGGCTAAATAGTAATACACATGCGAAATTACGTAGCTGCTCATTAGATGCGGGCGAACTTCGCCGCGTATTGGCTGCCTCCGGCTGTCTGTTGGTCCCTGCATGTTTCCTATTGGCCTGGCTGCCGACAGGCAGAGCAGCCGCCTTACGCTGATAGGCGGTAGGCGTTCTCGCCATGTTGCTGGCCAGCGAAGCGATTTTGCTGGCGTATGTGACCAGTGGCGTCTCCAGCATTGCGAGAGGAGGGGGGGGAGGGGCTATGCCTTAAAAAGTGTCTATATATACACACCAAGCCAAAAGCGATGGGGGGGGGGTCCGGAGGGGGCCAAGAGCTGTACAGTGTTGTGCGCTGTTTGACTCTACAGCCACTGACACGCTGATGTGCAGGTGCCCCATACTACTGAGTGGTCAGAAAAGATCTAGTAGCCGGCAAATATTCTATGATTGTTGGTCTACGGCGCGTTCGTCAAGAGTGTACAGTTCCGACCATATGCAGCCCCACCTGGCAACAACCCACGCACCGCCAATGGTGCCGACTCGCTTGCTATCGCTTCATGATGGACATCCCATGAAAAAACGAAACTGCAATCACAACATTTGATGCACCTCGTACGCCAAATGTTTAAACGGACAAAGATTTACAAGCTGTTACTTTCTTTGCAGAGGATATTGGATATCTGGTGCACAGGTAAAAATGTCTCAAACTGCGTGGCGATTATGTTGAAACGTAGCTGAAAGACCTACGTATATTTTGACAGTACAATCATTTCGCAAACCATTCCTGTTTTACAGCCCATCGTTGGGTTGGTTGAGTAAAAAAAATATGACCTGCTTTTATGTTTACTAATATTCAATTATGCTTCAGGTACAAACAAACCCGATAAAACGGTTTCCACAGTAAACTAAAAATAAAGACGTACAATTTGTAAGCATATAGCTGCGTAAAAGCCAAACATTTTATTAGTCATATATCTATTGGTATGTGACAATGTGTCGACCACGAACTTCTAGTCTTCGCCGAGAATGCTACCGAGTGATCCCAAATGCGATAGGTGCAGGGTTTGATTCTTGGTGCTTTCACGCATTTTTTTATGGTTAGGCATAAAAAGAATGCCGAATCATACTAGTAAGTTACTTAGTTGTACTGATGCAATGCTAATTACAGCTAGGCAAGAAAATTAGAAATAAGTAATTTTGCTTCAGCTACAAAAATGTTTATTTCGCCAAGCCAAGCAGGTTTCTATCAGTTCAACTACACTCTAAACTTGAAATGGTGAGATTATCAGTTCTTTCGGTCAAACATTAGCAACTGAAGTTAGTGAAACCATGCCGATTGTTTAAGTGACTAAATTATATTGATTTAAAAGAGGTTCACGCTTAGACTATACTATATCCACTCTAAGGTTGAAGCAGAAATAAAAATTGCTAGCGAAATGAATCAAAGTAATTGAATTACATCTTGATTCTTCACATTGTGATAGTGCCATAACGAAGTTATCTTGTATTTATCAATATTTCAAGTGAAATTTATGCTGTGCAAAAAATTTTACTGTCATTCACTTGAATGAATTAGCTGCAACCTTAGAATGGACAGAGTATAGTTAATTTTACCTGTATGTTAACAGTTTCCCAATGAATTCTCCAGGCTCAGATGCCAGAAACAGACTGATAAACTGGATGGTTTTGTTGTCACACTCCCCTACTGCAAAAACCATTCAAAGATCACAGAAATAGAATGTTAAGGGGCCTCCCTAGATAGGTTGCTTTTGTGTGTGCAGCAGAAGTGGTAAGGTTGCCGTTACCGATGTATGTAATATATTATCGCCTCTCCGCGCAAGCCACTCAGATGGCGTGCAGTACTTCACTATTATCCCTTTTCCTAGGGGACTTTAGCGGTGACATTATTATTTTATTTGTGGGCAGCATAGTTCAAAGTCTAGCGCTTACGGCAGTCTGGAAAAGCAATTTTTGGCCATTTTGAGAGACCCGAAAATTATGTTTCTAATAAACGTGTTGAATTTTTAAAACTATAGCGACATGGTTTGAAATGTGTGTTCTTTTCGTAGATATAGAGATATAATGTGCGTTAAATAGTTTCATCAAAAAAGAATAGTCATACCTAGGGACTGGAACATATCGCGAATTCGATGACCTGCAGACTGGGATCCATTGTACTATGCATACTCACACGACTATTTGTCAACTAGCTGCTACTCAGTGTAACAACAGGCAAAGAACGAATAGTCGGGGCTTGAGTATGTATAGAATAGTTTATTCTAGCCTACAGGACATTGAATTCCCGAAATTTTCCAGTCCCTAACTCTCTGCAACGCATTTGAAGCGCAGGTGGGAGGCCCCTTAACTTGGATTTCAGTGATTAACATTCCACTGATTGTAACCACATAGATGTAGAGTGTAAACCTTTCTCTCAGCGCACTTCTCCGTCAGACCCGCTATCATCTGTAGGCCTGCTATACAAACTTGGTCGGGAGCTGAGCTGATATCAGTAAATCCGGCGAGGTTTGGCGTCTGATAACGAGCGTTCCAGAGTCGGCGCTCCGCTCATGTCGCCACAATTCCAACTGCAAGACTCGCGCGCGCAATGCACAGACAATTCTCCACACGGTAAGCTAATTACGCAAATTGCTCAAAATCGTTACAAACTTTTACCAAACAAGTGAAAATGAATTCACTTAAATCAGTGAAACTGTGACGGAATTTACAGGTTACGAATCACCGGGTTGTATTTTCCACTGATGCACCAGTCATCAGTAGACCATTCAATGGTTATTTAGTGAGTATTACCTAAACTGGTTGAAGTTACACTCACTTGTGTTTAAAGTATACGTCCCAGCGTGCACACGTTAGCCAATTTAACGACGGCAGATTTTCAAATGTTAGAAGATCTGAAATGTAAATAGGGCGATTTTCAATTTAGCATGATGAAAAGACCTAGGCCTACAGATGAATCTCCGCGGCAAAATACACGAAAAACTTAAGTTGCCTCCCTAGAGAGGCTGCGTTTGTATGTGTGTGAGGCAGGAGCGGCAAGAATGTCATTGACCGACGTATGCAATGTTAATGTATTATCTATCACCTCTCCGCACAAGCTACTCGGATGGCGTGCAGTTCTTTAATATTATTCTTTTTCTTTAAGGACTTTAAGCGGTGACCACATTACTTTATTTGTGGGCAACATAGTTCAAAGTCTAATGATTGTTTGTATACTTGTGGTTTTCAAATCCGGTTGTAATTTTTCCATATAAGGCAGTCTGTAAAACCCATTTGTGGTCATTTTGAGGGGCCCAAAATTATGTTTCTAATTAAAAGTGTTGAACTTTTAAAACTATAGCGACATAGTTCGAAGTGTGTGTTATTTTAGTATATATATACAAATATATTTTGCGTTAAATAGTTTCGTAAAAAAAAACACCGGTAACTCCCTGCAACGCGTTTGAAGCGCGCAGGTAGGCAGGCCCCTTAAAGACGATTCTTAGACTCTCTTTCTACAGGGGTACGTGCTTAAGAGAATAACAAGACATTTTACAACACATGCAATACAGCTAATATATTGCAGGCAGGATGGCGTTTGTCTGTACTCTGCTGTTAATATTTAAAGTTTATGTAACTATTACATTTGACAACCTCTGCCATACTAGCAACAATACTGTGAGGTAATTAGGTGTTCGAAAATAATTACCACTTATGTGAATGCTAGCAACGGTATTGCATGCTAAAAAACCTTCAGGTATACTTCCGAGGTAAAAGCACATAAACTTAAAGAAACCCATGCCAATAACTGTTATGCTACGTCTAGGTAGTTACTCCTTTTAAGAAATTATTTAATTTGCACAATCTATTACAAGAACAGGTTGCTGTACAGACTTACATCATTGCTACATTTCACGTGGGTGCATATTACACAGAAACTTATTTTACCATACATCGCTTATGTGTTCGTATTTCGTCGGCGTGACACCATCGTTTGAAAATAAAAATAAATTTGGCGACACATAGGTATGCCACATTTGGTAAGACTGTTTCCCTAGAATAAATAACTATACTTCCTTGCGATCTCGCGGTTGGCGCAGTGGTTAGAGCAATTGGCTCTCGCCGAAGCGATTCGGGTTGGCATCCCGGCGGGTCCGGTCCCCAGATTTTCGCGTGTGAAAATCGTGGTGATACCCTGGCCTTCTGGTATCTTCCTCATTCGATATATATTTGCAATCCAACCAAGAACTTTAATTACACAAATTACAATAACACATAAACCTGGCCCGGCTACAGAGGCTGTGACGTACAAGCGAAATTACCAGGCTTATGCACACTATACTTAAATATTTCCCAGACCTCAAAATCGCCAAAATAGACCTATACGTAATCTTAAATTATTACTACAGACAGGAACAATGCACAAATTATTGACACGCAGACTACTACGCATACATTAGATTTACACTGTGATGGTGAGATTATTCATTTTCATCACAGTGAAAACTCACTTAAAAACTTTGTTATGTTGCATATTCGCGAAGAATGTACATTTTTATCTACGCAACTTACACAGATTAGGAAATAAATTAATAATAGACAGAAAATAAACCCAAGACAAACGTATAAACATTTAAAGTCTCGTCAACACGGTTACTAATTAGTAATTACGATTAATGCTGGGAGTAGGGCTTCCTTTCCCCAAATACAACACAAAGCATATTTACATTGTTAAGTAATGAAGGTCGTTTTTATTCCAAGACATTTGTTCGAAGATAAACACGAGATATTTTTTTCCTTTCTTCCAACAAATGTCCGAGTAAAAAGGTCACTTGTTATCTGGCACTAAGGAGAAGTATTTCATACTGTTGTTCAATGTAATGCAAACAAAAAAAAAATTACACGCCTTTTTAAAAACCCAACTATAATAACTATATTAGAGACATGCAAAATTCGCGTTATCATTTGATAGCAGACTAAACTTCAATATCCTATACATAACAGAGCGTAATATGCGATTCAATTGGCCACGAACTTGTTTGTGTTGTCATTCACGTGTGTTACGTCTTTGCAGAGATTGGCCCATCTACCGTGTAAGCATTCTCCCCGGCAAGTCAAGGCAATATCGGCCAGCGGGAGACGTCGAACAAGCCTATAGTCACTTGGAGTCTAGTCAGCTGTCGGAAAATAACGCGAATTTTGCATGTCTCTAACTATAATACAAAATGCACAGCCCTCTTAACAAACATAACGACTGAAAACGAACGGAAGGATGCATTAGATTTAATGATTGACACCTCATCAACAAACCACAGACTGTACAACGTACTAGCATCAAGTTGAGAATGTCAGTTCAAGTTTACATAATACTACAGCTCGCCCAGAAATAAAACGTTAAAAAATGTGTTTATATACTAACGTATATTCCGTTGACTGTTTCTTGGCAACGATTTACAGAGCATCTCCAATAAATCTTAAGAGAAATCCTTGCCAGCTGCATGGACGGTGTTGAAGCATTTCAAGCGTATTTTTTTACGCGATGCTGATAAATGTACTCCCGACGTGTTTCCCTACATAAAGAACACACACTTAAAAATCTATACTATCAGTGGCACTACGGGCGGATCTGGGGGGAGGGGCAGACTGCCCCGGGCACCGGGTTAGAGAGGGCGCTGGTGTTTTCGAAAATTTTTACTTGGGAATGAATTGTAAATGAGTGTGAAAACGATACAATATCTACCAATACTTAGATTATTACTAGTCTTGAATTTTTATATTTTTATTAACCTTGAAAACCATATAATGTTACAATAAATGTGTTTATAATTAGAATGCATAGTTAAAACACTGCTAATGGTAGCTAGTAAGTACAGGTTTTATGTATTTCTACTAAAAATTTTATACTGTTATTTACGCGAGCGAAAAACAACGTACGCAAGATACGTTTATTACTGTTGGGTTTAATGGACTGATGGAAAAAGAGGGAGGGAAAGGAGGGAGGAGCAAATCACATTTCTTACCCAGGGCGAAGGAAAGCCTAGATCCGTCCCTGAGTGTCACACTAGGAGGGGGGAATTGAACCCCCCCCCCCCCGTAAATGTAAAAAAAATTGAATAATGATTATTTTTCTTTAAGACACTATTCCACTAGTTACGCAAATTTAACTGTTAGGATATTTAAAACTATAATGCTGTAATTGCCTAAGCATTCAACAAAATTTTGGCAGAGAGGGTCCATGGAGTCCCGATCCCTCCCCATATACCTTAGAGGAACTGCTTAAATACCACAATTTTGAAACTTGAAAACCATTTTTAGGAACATGATTTTATAGCCATTCAAAATGACT
>PNEQ01115600.1:66723-77683 GCA_003012365.1 Medauroidea extradentata
AAAAAAAAAAAAAAAAAAAAAAAAAAAAAAAAAAAAAAAAAAAAAAAAAAAAAAAAAAACCCGACCTTAAATGTCAACGCTATAAGCCGGTTTAGTGTTCCAAGTATTGTGATTCAGTTCTTGCCTAGGGTGATGGTGTGATATATATCGCTCCCGTATGTCCGTGCTTCAAACGTGGCATTGAAAATTACATCCGGCATGTACACCTACCTCTATATGTCGTTCACAGTAAACTGAGCACTTTTAAATACCATCTTTCTAAAATAATAATTTTAAAATATTATTAATTGTGACCTTAAAGGTTTCATTTTGAGTTAGATATCATCTATACACTTTGGTTGTTAAGTAGATTGCTTTGTTTACATTAAAACGTGACAGGAAACTATAAATAATCTGAAAAGAAAAAAGGAGCTAGTGTTTCAAAAGTGCTTGCTTATAAACAGATCAATGGGTCCCTTCCAACAATCTACAAATATTTTTTCTCTGTGTACAAAAATAAATATACGTACCATAATTCTAGACTTACGACACCATAATTGCGGTACACTGTACCATTATATTAGTCCACCGTTTACAGTTCTGGTACGTGGGAACAGTGACGGCGATTACCAGGCGGAGACGGCGTGGCCCACTGTTGCGGTCGACAAGGGCGCGACTGCGCAACACGACTACGACGGACACTGGGCCGCAGTGTCGCCAACTCAGGGGAATTTCCACCAGATTTTGTGGATTAGAATCTGTACCGAGTGGCCAGTGGATAATGTAGTGGATTAAAAAAAAGGGCACACGCAATGCTAAATAGCCTACACTCACA
The DNA here is from genome assembly GCA_003012365.1 of Medauroidea extradentata. NCBI lineage: Eukaryota > Metazoa > Arthropoda > Insecta > Phasmatodea > Phasmatidae > Medauroidea > Medauroidea extradentata. Next base: position 67,538 of record PNEQ01115600.1, read on the forward strand.
GTGTAGCACTTCTCTCACCACAAAGTGCTTTAAAACAACTGAAGCCACAATTATTTCCTTTGTTAGGACGATTTACATATTCTACTGGTTTATGTCTCAAATCCAGGCAAAGTATATGTAATGATATGGAATAACACAGGCATAGTAACTTCTTTCTGGTCAGAGGTAAAATCATACCAACTTTGCTATCGCCTTCGACTCTCTTGGTCGAGAAAATATTTAGTCTGGTTAAAACAATACACGTTAAAATTTCGGTGATGACTATTCCAGATAAATTAAAAAGATATGAACAGTGCTGCCATAATTTTAAAATACCCCAGAGTGTTCTGCAAAAAGTTGATACCATGAAAACGTACGGCCTAGTTTGTGAAGTGGATGATGATGTACAATAATTTTTCGCTTAATCGTAGTTCCACTTGAACTTAAGTTGTATAATTAAGCGAACTTGAGCAGACGTTCAATTTAAAGATATGTACTGAAAACAATTATTATAAATATAACTTTTTTTTGGTGTTTTAATAATTAATTGAAGTGTAATATATCAGAGTCTCGGTTAATTTAGTTATAATTAGAACACTTTATGTATGGACAATTGCGACTGCCGAACCACGATGAACATGTTTGTCCTCGCACAACAAGTAATTTCGGCACTACTCCACACAGGACTAAATTTATATTCAGGGCCATGCCTACAGAATGGTCTAGAACAAAGACTTGCCCTAGTGAAGTGTTCTGCAACTTTTAAATCTCTGTTCGCAATTTAATTTTAGTACACACTATAGGATTTAAACGCACTGTCGTAGTTGGCACCTCCTGGAGGCCGCCGAGTCGGTTATAAATAAGCAACTACATGCAGGCCTAATCTTGCTGTATGAATGTCTAGGGACCCGAAAAATTCGCGTTTTTTTACGCACAAGCTAGAAATTGCAGCAACTATAAATACGTGTCACTTTCACAATCAGCCCTTGACTTATTTGACATCTTCTGGAAGTCTCTGCGCCAATAATAAAAATATACCTTAACGTGCCCCATTCCACTGTATCAGCGAGCAGCTAATAAAAAGCTGTTGTCAGCTTGAAAACACATATATTCTTGCAGAATAGCCTACCAGTCAGTAAACCAGCGAATTCTCCCAGTCTCCATCAATGTCTCAGCGAGTAGCCTACGAACAGATGCTGTCTGCTTGAGTACACAGATGTTCTTGGAAGTTACCCTTCAGGTCAGTGAATCCCTGAATTTTTGCGGTATTTTCCTAATAACTGGTGAGCTAGCTGTAACAAATATTTGCGAAGTTTCCGGTTCATTAATACGAGTAAAATACTCTAAGATAGGAACAATTTATATAGCAGCTTTTTGCAGTCATTTTCAGGTATACTCCATTTCATATAAGTTTGGATAAATCTGACAGCAACTTACAGGCAATAGTTTTTTTAGTATTTTGCGATTTATTGCACAATACAAGGCATTTTTAGCTCTAAAATGAACCTGAAATGTAATTTCAGCATTTGCACTGCAAAGTTTGTCTTGTTTAGTGATAAAAATAACAAAATATTACAAATTATTGCCCATAAGTTGCTGTTAGATTTATCCAGACTTTTGTGAAATGGAGTATATGAAGATTTTAGTGCAAAATAAGTTATAAATGAATATGTGTGTACAATACCCTTAGCCAGTGATTTTTGGTGGAAAACGTTTTGCTCCGAATTGTTTCAACGCCTTACGCGCACATCTAGCTCTTCTTCGTGGTCAGTGATTGGATGTTTTTTTAACTCTCAGTGTATTGGTAGGGACCCGGAAATTTTACACATTTTTTTGAGGTCACGTTCGATTTCAAACTCCTGCACATGTAAATTACTTGCGCGATTGAGTCTCTGTTACTGAAACTCTTCCTTGAGGACTCAATAGCAGACCTGCATGAACACACTCACTGACCACGCTACCTTGTCACATGTACAACTGGCCACTCTCTGGACCAGCAACCAATGTAAAAGTAGCTGAAGACAGAGTGTATACCGTACTGTAGAATCCAGCCTGCTGGTCGTTGAACCCGCAAATCTTCGGTGTCTAATGTATTGGTGTTCTGCCCGCCAATCACAGACATGTGGTGTTGCAGTAATTTTATTCTCATAGGCGCAGTCGCATGAGTGACGCCTCTGCACAACACACATGTTGCCTAACTGCAGATTAGATTTTTAAATGTTTTTTTGCAATGGGAGTTTACAATTAAATTTTATTGGATTGTGGACATACGCCATTGCTCATGTTTAGCTGATCAAACCTGTGTTGAATGACAAAGTACGAAAACAAATATAAACCATACACATTCGCAACCTGGTGTTCCGACCAGCTGTGTCTCAGCCTAAAGACGGGGATAGATCGCAATCCCCGAAACGTTGCAGTTTTTCGTTGTTTTTAACTTATGTTGTGTTGTCTATTGTCTTGTGTTTGTTGTCCACAGTTCACTGTTTTTCGTCAATTTCCATCTTGTTTCACATTGGCAATCTGGTTCTATATTTGTGTCTGTCTTTTGTGTATATCTTTTGTGTCTGGGTGTTGTGTCGATATTCGACTGAATTCCATTTCTAGAATTCTTTGATGTCAAATATAACTTTTATTTTGGAAGGAAAAAAAATTTACAGAATTCCTCTGGGATTGCTTTTTTTATATTTTTGGGTGTGCGTTTTATATTTGTTTTTTTTTTTTCCCCTTGTTCGTTTTCGTACTTTGTCATTCAACACAGGTTTGATCAGCTAAACATGAGCAATGGCGTATGTCCACATTCTAATAAAATTTAACTGCAGATTACTAGGGACCTAAAAAATGGCCGTTTTCTTTTGGTCGCAAGCAAGAATTCAAACAACTGTAAATTCGTGTCACTTTCTCAATTGGCTCTTGATTTATTAGACTCCTCCTGGAGAGCTTTGAGCCAATAATAACGAAGCTAGTAGATGGAGCCCAAATCGTATTGTTTCGCCGTGTCAGCGCACAGCTGCTGTCTGCTTGAGTACATAGATATTCTTGCAGGCTAGCCTTCAGGTCAGTGAAACCACGAATTTTGCAGGTCTCCACAGATTACACGTAGGGCCACAGGCGAGCTACCGGCATGAAAAATGCACTCCAGTTCAGTGACGTACACCATGAGGTTAGGATGAGCCCTCAGTGATCCGCACTTCTGCAGGTGGAACGCATAAAACGACCAGACCACCCAAACGGCCAACTTAAGAGTGTTCAAGTGCGATAAAATCATAATTTTATATTTTAATGCAACAATAGTTAGTTTTGTAGACGATACTTATGAGTACATTTTACTCTTACAAAACAATTTCAGCTCTCATAGTTTTCTCATAACGGTGCGTCAAAGTCAGAATTTGCTTGTTACGCTGCCATGCAAATAGTGAAAACCAATCAACCTACTTAAATGAAATAATTCACTGTGAATTTACATCCCATGAGTAATGCAATAAAACATTTTAAAAAACCGCAATGCCATATTTGAATTTTTAAATAAATTACAGAAGTACAGAAAAATTTGCAAAAATTCAACATTTTTTAAAATATAAAAGAAAGTACGCGGGATGTATCTTAATGTTTTATTGTGTAGCCCATGGCATGGTATTTCACTGTGAATTATTTCACTTACATAAGTAAACTGGTTTTCACTATTTGCATGGCAGCAGAATATGCAAATTATTACTTTGACGAAGCTTTATGCGAGAACTAGGCGAGATAAAATTGATTTGTAAGAGGAAACTATACTCACTCCCTTTGTATTTTTTAAAAAACGGCCATACACAAAGAAATATTAAATCTTTTAGCATACAGCCCTTATTATCTAATTTCAGTATAACGTTTGCTGCAGAAAGAAGGAACTTGCACCTTGACGGCCAGTCAGTGCACAAACAACCAATTGAGAAAGCACTATTTCCCTGAAAAAGATGAAAGTCCAACGATAACACCAATGACTCAGTATCAGAGATATCGGCAGTCCGCTGAAATATCCATGTACATAACAGGTATCGATATCGCGTTGTTGCCAGGTTTGCATGGAATAGACGTTTTATTACATTTTACTAGTTTTCTTAATAAACTGATACGGTACTTCGTTAAACAACAACAATTTAAATAACATAACTGAACGACTACGGGGTACGGTGGTCGCGGGGTCAGACCTCTCGCCTCACACCCAGGCGGTCCACGGTTCGATCCCTGGAAACAGATGCCTGTGGCTAATATAATTACTACTTCGATATTATTAGAGATCGGAAAAATTCGTGGGTTCACTGACCTGTAAGCTAGCCTGCAAGAATATAAGTATACTCAAGCCGTCAACGACTTCTCATTGGAAAAGGTTTAACCGCAACTCGCTGCAACACATTTCAAAAGCAGGTAGAGAAGTGAAAGAGTTAAAATCTTGAACAGCTTTGCACACCCTAAATGAAAACTAATTTTACACTCAACTCGCGTGTGCCATTTGACCAGTCCCGGTGGAGAGAGGACGAAGACTGGGCCTGTGAACTGTGATCGGAGAGCAGAGGCGGGTGAAACGTGCTCGGTGTTTGAAGTCGAAGCAGGGTAGGTAGCATTGGAAATGGGACGACGCGGGTGTTGGTCGGAGAGGCGGCGGTGAAGACCTACGGGAGAGTGCAGGTGGCCCTCACCAGGCGTCGTCACCCCTGCAGCAGCACGGCCAATCTAGCAGGGGCTTCCCTGATCCCTGTGACTCCCTCCACTCCCCCTACACACGTCATCGGCCAGGGGTGAGGGACGCTACAGCCAACCTCGCACCAGGTCAATAACCGTCCCCCGCAAGAGGGGAGGGGGATGAGCTATGTCGCGCCTGTCCCCGACACCAACCCTTCGCGGCGACGAGGACCTCTGGAGGACGGCAGCAGCGGCAGCAGCCTCCTCGCAGACAGCATCAACCGACTACGACGATGCGATACGGGGCCGAAATTTTCTTGTACCGTTTGCTGATTTCACTGGCTAGATAGTTCAGTAATACATTTTTTTTCTACTGACGACCATTACCCACACAGCCTCCAGTTAACCACGAACAATGTAACGAATGAAGAAAACGAATCACAATATCTGGAATAAATATGCCAACAATATCGGCAGGAGACTAGAAGAGGTTGATCGTTGGTATGCCTTGCAAAATGACGAAAACTCCGATGATCCGTAAGGCAAGGCTCATGTAAAGCCTCAAGAGTTTAGAGTCGGAGGCATTTCTAAATGGCGAGGGGCAGGTTTTATAATAACACGGGGTAGACGGCCCAGAAATATAAATTAAAACCAAAATAAAAGGAGAAGCAAGGCGAAGAAAGAAGCAAATGTATACCACGGTCACAGGATGATTTTCGGCTGGCTCCCCTGGCGAGGCTACAACTTCCAACAATCAAAAATCAAAGCTTACTGACGCCATTGGAACTCTGGAGGACATGATACACCAGTACAACAGACACTGGGGCGATATTGTAAACCCTTGTCCTCTAGAAATGTTTATGGACTTCATCATGGTGATACAAAAATAATACATTTACACTGCATAAAAATTAACTCTGAGAAAGTTAAGCATTTATTTTAAATAACATTAAAACTAAGTTGATTTTTTTTGAAAGCACATTATCGGCAATTTTCTGTCAAATAAAAATATTCTTATAAGAAAATAAGCTCTTAAACAGGTTATGAAACTGTAATTGCTAGTCAAATTCGTATTCCCGTATAATTTATTGTTTATTTACACTTTCATCGCTGCCAATCGTTCCGAAACTCTCAAATCAACGGTAGATTACCGATATGGTTACGTTACTACTGAAGAGCACTGATAGACTTGCAGTGATTTCAGCGCTCAGCAGCCGTACCGAAAACCGGCGTCGATTGCAACTCATTCCTAGGTGTGCAGGAACGACGGCAAACTCCACCTAATAAACTAAATTACTGCACAGGGAGAGACGATGATGAGGCTCAGCTCACCTAATCACTTGACTGATGAGGCTTTTGCATCTCTGTCAGACATTAAGTAACAACCCTAACATTCGTCCCCACATAAATGATGCTAAGAAAATATATATTGTACTATACTTTGAGACATTGCACTGCAGACAAAATCAATAAGAAAACGTCCAGAAAACATGGGATCCGAAATGCATACCTGAAAAGTTGTGAACACATGTACAACTGCGTGTGGATTTTCCGCTGCCCACATACGTTCGTTAGTTAAACTGGCAATTCCATCTCCCATGAAACCAGCTTCCTTAGTGAACAGTATCTTCGTTGTGAAATTTGGATCGTCACCAACATGCATTGGGAGAACTGCACAATAGCAGGAGGATCTTCTGGTCGAAGAGTATGAACACGCTGTACATGACACGGGTATAGCAACTGTACATGTAGGATCGGCCAGACAGATGGATGATTAACCCCAACAGTTGCCTCAATCCTACGTCCCATACTGGAATCGGACTCGTCGGTTGCTTCCACTTTGCAGACAATAATAGAAGATCACGTCCGCCATTTCCCGTGTGGAATAACAGGAATCCATTGCGCTGGTAAGAGCAATGAGGAAACAGCAATACACACGATTCATGTCAAACAATTACCATCTAAACACACACCGATTCCATTACAACTAATACGACGTGCACTGCGCTTACCGAGAACAATTCACAATGACAACAGGAACAGGTGTTTCCTGCTGCTGCTACAGCGGACAAGTGTTTGAATACTGTTTCCTCATGTGTAGGCTATACTGCAGTATGTAGATCGTCCGTAATAGCAAAAAGCTTGGTGTAGAAGCTACGTCGTTTCACACTCGCGACATTGAACGTGTGCTTACAGCTGTTCAAATACGCGTTTCAGATCTCATGTTCACTGGACATTTCCTTCTTATTATTGTCCATACTACGATCTCTCCAATTAGGGAATACTTTTTTCTTAACATTTTTGTATGCTATTTAGGGTTGTCGTCGGTAGCCAATGTATTTCAAGATGTGACCCTATCATTAGTGACCCCAGATTTCTGTGGAAAGATTCTTGCACCACCTTGTTTCAATGTCTTGCGCACATCTGCTTCTCGGCCAGCGATGGGATGTTCTTTTGTGGTTCTACCCGCAAATCACAGGCGCGTGGTGTCTCACTAACCTTGAAACAGTCAAATGAGCGACGCCTCTCCACAAAACACTACACCAATAACAACGAAGCAGAGTTGCAGAAATGCATGTAAAACTATGAAGCTTGTTAGTGCAAAAATCTCTTCGAAAATCTGGGGCCCCTACCTATTATTAGGGACCTGAAAATGCCACTTTTTTTTTTTGCTCTAAGATTTAAACAACACCACTCCATGAAATGTTTTCGAGAAAACTTCCTGTTTATAATTATAGTGTTGAACAGCGATTACTTAACACGGTTTTGACTTTTTTTTTTTTTTGCAAGCGAATAACAAACTTTCAGAAGTTGCGTACCAGAAGTCTCACTGACCAGTCCACAGTCTTCTCTAGTATAATTCCTTTCACCTTCTATCTGGCGATCCTGCCAAAATGAGTCATTTTAATAGCGTGTTTACATAATTGCTTTGCCCGATTCGTTTGAGTGTAAGACAGACAGGCAAAACGTGGAAAAATCATAGCCGTAAAAGAGCTCAAAGCGCTATCACCGTTGTTGGCAGAGTTACCAAATCGAAGGCCGCGGCATTCTACTAGAAACTGCTATGCCTAGTCAATCATAAACTCAATATTAACAAAAAAAGGTAGAACATTGAAACTTAGCAAACATTAAACTATTCCCGCGCGACAAATCATTCAGTTATATAAAGACTAAAAACTTTATTTGAAGAAACTGAAATTAGGCGTAAGGTCTACAGTTTGAATGGCGTTCGGTTCAAATATAAATATAGAATATTTAACTGCCGAACAATCTTACGGTGGCCACATACCCAGACCGCCTATACAGAGTCTCGGCCGTTACAAGATTATTCTAAATCTGCTCAGAGTGATTTGGTTATGTCTGGTTTAGAATAATATTCAAAGAACGTTACTCAAGTGCATAACTTACCCCTTTCAGGTCCCCCATGTATCTCTAAAGTTTAATTTTAAGCTGCCGAAAATGGCAAAAATAAATTGTAGTCCTTTTTAGATATGAAAATCTTGACGCAGAATTTTAAAAAAGGTACAAACGTGTAAGATACACCTTCATCCAGGGCCGTATTTACCACTTTTATCGAGGAGAAAATGTAGAGAATTTTCCATTACTGTTTTCAAAAGTGTATAATGAATTAATGACTTCAATTTTTCTCTCTATTGATATCATCTGATCTATGGTTTATAGTAACTTTCAAATAACTGTATTATAGTTAAGTAATTATTATGTCATTACTATTATTGCTATTATACATAGCGAAATAACAGAGCATAGTAATTTTAAATAATGCGGTGTTGTAAACGGGAAAAGGACTCGAGTTGGTACGGATGGATGGAAAAGAGAGGCTGTGGTGGCCGCTGATTATCACGGGCCTACGGCGCCTAGACGCATAAATACGACACTGCCTTCATCTTTAATATCACGTAATATAATGATAGTGATAATAGAATGACTCATAGAGGCTAGTTGGTGAGAAGACAGCACGCCAGTTCTGTAACTTGCGCCTAGAGGCTAGGATGAGGCGTGATGCACGTGCTATCTCGTCCTTACTACTTCCGCACTTCTAGGTCTCGAACGCGCAAAATACGTTCACACAGGCGGTCACCTTAAGGGCGCCGCCTATCTACGCCGTAGAAGATCAGAAACGACGGAGACATAAGAGCGACTTTGAAGCACGCATAAAATGTTGCATCGTATCAATGATCCAATCCTGAACTAGCGTGCAAGCTTCCCACCTTTACTGTTTCTAGTATGGGGCATTAAGCGGAAACCATATAATTTTGTTGATGGAAAGTTTGCAACTAAGTTTAATGCAGGTAGCAACATGTTAGTAGCCTACATTTTGAAGTGCGGCAGTCTGAAAAGGCCAATTTAGCTATGTTGGAGGGCTTAGAAACAGTATTTTTAATGAGCACGGTATCTTAACAATGAGGTCCTGACCTCGTTTGAAGTTTGTTTTCTTTTCGTACGTTGGCACAATGGGCACACGTGGAATATTTTCGTAGAAAATAAAAACCTCTTTGCGTACATACTGAAATGCATTTGAAGCGTGGGGTAGGCGGCCCCCTTAAGGGGGATTGATCCCTGTCAGATCGGTTTTACGGTTTTTCTTATAAATCAGGGAATATACACATCGTTTTACTTTTTTCACGCTGACAAGGCATAGTTTATTGTTTCATTCACTTTTTGGAATCCATATGGCATTGTTTCTGTTAATGTTGCGGCCTCTGTTATCGCTCCCGCAAATAAAGCAATTTTTCCTTTTCAGCTGTTTCCCGTTGCAAAATAATGAATATATTATGGTTCCAGCAATTACAGAAGATCTATTAAGTTTGTATCTATGCCTTGTCGTGACAAACATTTTGATACATCGACTGGAACAGAAGTTATCGAGAAGAAACAGATAAAGCCAAGGTGGTAGAGATCAATACCCCTTAAAAGTACACTTCTGCCAAGAATTATATTCACTTAACTGGGGAGCAGCATCGTAGCGTGTGCACGTTGCAAGTGAAACGGTACATGATCACGTCTGTAGAGTTCAAGATCTATTGAGACGACCAAGGTCATGTCATTGGGAAATTCTCTACTCGCCTCCTGCACGCGCACTGGCGGAGAACTTTACATGACGCACCGAGCCTTGCAGATCAATGGTCGGGCTGGACTACCGTCCGCGCGCCAGCTCTGAGTCCCTGGCGGGTATGTGTTTTTCGCACGTAAATATATAAATAACACAACGAGGCCCAATAGCGCGCGACGCACATGCTAGCCGTAGTAACGTCGTAAGTTAGGACGTGTTTGATACTGTCTTACTTTAGCGTACAGTATGTTTCGATTCAACACAGAACTGGCAAGTGGGCTGCCTACCCACCCGCAACCGGCTTGAATTCTGCTCGCGGCGCGCTAGCGACGGAGCTACGTTCGATTTCACTGGTTGCCGCCTTCTTACGCAGCATTCTAAACGGTTTAACTCTTTCAACATATATTTACACAGACTTTGGAATATGTTTCAAC
>PNEQ01115610.1:0-19004 GCA_003012365.1 Medauroidea extradentata
TTGTGTGACCAGGGAATAACTTGGCACTTCAACCCCCCTGGTGCACCCCATTTTGGTGGACTTTGGGAGGCTGGGGTTAAGTCAGTCAAGACCCACTTAGCCAAGGTCATAGGCAGCCAGATATTGACATACGAAGAGTTTTATACTGTGCTCACACAGATTGAAGCAGTCCTGAACTCACGGCCACTGACCCCATTGTTCACAGATCCAAGCGATCTTGCTGCCTTAACACCCAGTCACTTTCTAACCTTTGGACCAGCACACAGTCTACCCGAAGAAGACCTGACAGCAGTGCCTCTCAATCGTTTGTCTAGATGGCAGGTCTTACAACAAGCTCATCAATGTTTTTGGCGCAGATGGCATACTGACTATTTGCACCAGCTGCAAGTGCGTGCTAAATGGCATACAAACACAGCAAACATCGAGCCAGATACCATGGTGTTAATCCGAGATCCCAACCTACCTCCCCTTCGTTGGAAACTGGGCAGAGTTGTTCGTACCTTCCCAGGTGAAGACGGTGTAGTTCGCGTGGCTCAGATACGTACAAGTCAAGGACTGGCAACTAGACCAGTTGCCAAGTTGTCCCCTTTGCCCCAAAACTGAGTTAGAAATAAGCTATTTCTGGTGGGCGGGATGTTGGGACCTGTCAACTTTGTACTTAGGTTGTTGTTGTTATTTGTGAACTGAACTGTATTGACTGTATCTTGTGTGATCCTTACCCGGAACTTAGCTTTGTTTTTTTTTCTCTTGTGGGCTCGAGGAGTCTATCGGGCAAGATGGCGACCTAGCCAAAGTTCAAAAACGTGTGGTGTTATCGGTGCGTACGGACGTGTTTACGCCGTGTATGTTCGACGGAACACTACTATTACTACTACTAATATACGTTGATAGGTGCGGTTAGAAAATACTGGGAAAAGTAAATGGAAACTTTTTCACGAGAGAAATAATGACATTTTTAAAGGAAAATTAGTAGGTGAATCTTTCGAACGATAATGAACCACGTTGTAACAGGTGAAACTAACCTTAAATCAAAACCACCTATATTATCCGATTAGGTCGGCTAATAAGTATTTACTGTTCATAAGCATAATTTTCCCCCGTGTTAAGCACAATTCTCAAGTAATTAATTGTATTTATTAAAAATTGTTTTCTTAAAGACATAGTGGCATCCACAGAGAAAACCAAATTCTATTAATCGACAATTTAAGATTATTCACGTCGAAACTGTAGAAGGCGCGTTGCCGGAAGTGACATAATTTTACTTCAACAATTCTATGCCATGTAGTGTTGACAGTTAAAATTATTTGGTGAAATATTGGGTGGACAGTTCAGTTACTCCTGTGTACCTCTGCCAAGACGAACGAGGACACGCAAATACCAAACACCTAAAAAAATAAGTTTTACATTGTTTAAAGTAAACTGAGATGCACAGTTGATTATTTTTAACAATTTAAACTTGCGGTAATCACAAGTACAAGTGTGTAGTGTAAATTAAATATCTTTCTTTAATCACATTAATAGAATTAATTTCTTTAGTAATACAACAAATAATAGATATTGCTGTTGTTAGGTATCATATTCCGAAACGCTTCTTAATTTTTATTAGCTTTAACATAATTAGAAACGGGGGAAAATAAGAATACTATGTATGACTAATTTCACGGATATGGTTTTGAGTAAGTGAAACATTATGTGTGAAAATTGGAATAATTAATGTTATTTCTACAATTAAATACCATAAATGCCTACCAAAGTTGAAGATTAATAACTCGAGTTGTAAAATTGGGATTTAGATAAATGCAGAGACTAAGCAGATCCAAAGTTTTTACTGAAAAATATCACTGCAGTTGTATGCAAGACCTTCTTTGAGATTATCATACATATAGTATGTTTACATGTCATTTTTAATAATAATAATACTTTATAAATGGCGCAGTTAAGGCAATGTCACCTTGTCTTACATTGGGCCAAAAAAAATTAAGTATTGAGCTCCGACTGAGAACAATACCTGTTTACAAGCTAAGTGCGGATATGATTTACATCGATTTCAGTAAGCTGGGAGAATTTGTTCACTTGGAAAATGTTTAAATTGAAATTATGTATGTCGGCTGAAGTGAAATAAATAAACATAACTTACTTTTTTATTTTTCATTCTGTTATATTAGTAGGCCTACATTACAAAATGAACTGAACATGGAGACAAGTAAATTACTGTGTATTTATAATAAAACTTAACTACTTCTGAGGATCACGCATTCCTACAGACGATCTGCAACAAACATAAAACCCGTAGTTCGAAACTAAAATTGCCGAGTGTGCTTCTTTACTTTCAATTCGTGTTTAAAACGATCCACGTTTTAATGTTGTTCTTCAGTCGATTCAAATCGTTTCGATCCCAAATTTTGAAACTCCTATCGAATTGGCCTTTTTTATAAAAACTTTCTAAGCGGCAAGTGTTTTTAAATCGATTTAAATTTTACATGTAAACATACTAATAACAACACAAGTGTTAAAATAGACCACGTTTTTGTCTCTGGAAATAAAAATTATCAGCGCTGGGCTGGGTAGTGAACGTCTGTTGGCTTGGATCAAGGTAGGTAGGGAGGGTTTAGCTACCGTGCGCCACGACAAAGCGACGACAACCTTCGGAAGATATGGCAACAATGTGCGCCAGCCTGGCTGCAAGCATTTCTCTTCCCACTCTATTCTGTCATGGTACTGCTGCCTCATGCCCCCCCCCCCCTCAACCCCTTCTACCAACCGTACGTGACACAGGTCCTGTCCGACAGTTGGAGAGGAGGAGGAACATGCTTTCGTACAGTTAAAATATTTGTCATCTTTCCCGCCAGATGGAAGCACTTCACAGGGAACTTTTAGTCAGTCTAACACAACGTTACATACATTTGATTTTGTGTCTACATTTCGTGAACCAGTTTAACAAACTGAGATATTATTGCTTATAAAATTCATTTAAATGTAATAGTAAGATATGGTGTAGTGTTTTCATTTAAAATCGTTGGTTAAAGTGTCTAAATTTGCAACTGAAGTTACATAACAAAAAATTATGAAAAAATGCATTTACATTAGCATGTAAAATGCATTAGTGAACGGTTTCAAACAACTATTTTTAAAAACCGAATGTGACACACAATTCCTCGTACTTTAATCTAGCAAGGAAATGCAGTAATTGAATATAATTATTTCTGATTCTTGCTGTAAGGGCTGCAAAATTAGCATTATAAGTTGGTTTAAAGTGTTAAAACATATATTAAAAAGTATTTTCTAAAAAAATTATGTTTCTCTAATACTTGAATTTTATGTCTACTACAAAATGAATAATTTCTAGTTAATTTTAACGTTATTTATTTAGGGACTAATACCCCTTAACTGACTACATATTTCTTTCTTTCTACCGCCATCCCTATCCTCCGAACATGTGCTGTACGCTCGATGCCTGCGCATGTCGTGTCTGACGGCACAACTGACTGCTCTGGACTACACTTTACAATCATGTAGCCCCTCATTACTTGCGTATGTGTGGAAACTTGTCAGTAATGGATGCTCATAATGGCCAGCGGTTGTAGGCTGTTTATTTTCTACCTGCTATTTTCTGCTGTTAATTATTCTGCTCTAAGTTCGCTTTTGATTTTCCTGCTGCTTAAATTATCTTTTGGCCGTAAATAAATAAATAACCTCTTTTGTTTTATCTCGGTTTAGTCTCTTTTTCACTATTTCCTTGTCATCATGTTTGTTTTGGACTGCCCTATTTCTTCTACGTTTCTGTGAGACGATTACTGCGGGCGTAAGTAGTTGGCCAGGAGATGTGATAAGACTACATGAATGCACTACATAGTATGGAATACTTTAATATTTGTGTTAATTAATGAAGAATGCAGCTTGTTTTGATAAGAGAATATGTATTGTTTACCTTGGAGAAAAATGTCCAAAAAGAGAGCTAATAATGTTTCTCGTTTAGTAACGTTGTAATGTGTCTCTTATAATTGAGTAGTTGTGAATGTATCAGATGTATATGCTAAGGAAGAAGGTGGGTGTAAGTGTCGGTACTGACCTTCTATGAGGTGAACAAGCAAGTCAGACTTGTCGAAGTCATAGTAGAGGGTAAGGTGCAGGCGGCCAAGACTAGCTCCACCATGGCGCTGTCGTCCGAGGAAGAGCGGGCTCTGCTGTCGCTGGTATAGATCAGGTTGCAACGTGCCGAGCGGTGAGGCAGGAGGCGCCACCATGTCCCCACAGTTAGGTCCTCGTGCCAGAAGTAGAGGCGACAAGTTCCTGCCTGCAGCCGCTGTATAACACAACAAGCACACTATAACTAGCAGCAACATTGCCTACTGTGGCACCATAACCTTGCATGTTGTACCTCCCTCCACACTTCCTCTACCCTCACTCTATGTAACTAAGGATCGTAATTATAAACGTCTTTCGAAGTACAACCAATCCACCCAAATCTGGAGTTTTGCACATTATAGACCTCTTTCAGAGAGCGGCGGATAGCCGGCGAACAACTATTCGCCACTAAGTTTCCACTTTATGGGAAATTGCAGATGAATGACGGTCAGACCTAATTCGACGAATTGCCAGCAGTTCTGTAGAGACCAGTTATAAAAAAATGCTAGGAATTTAAACGGATTCATGCGGCACATGGATGAAGTTGTCTACTATTATGAAGAAATAGAAGACCAAAGACATGCGCGACTACCCAAAATATATATTAGGGACATGGAAGATCCTTTTTCAACTGCAGTTCATCTCTGCGCGATACATTGCAAGTATTATATTCTGCAGTGATTTTCTTCCACGTTTCCTTTTTGTTGTAGAGGGACACGGAGTCGGTTTTCTTATTTTCTGTAATGTTTTTGTATTTTTTTTTTATCAGGTCAAACAAAATTGCTTTTTCTTTAGGAGTGTATCGCACTGTCGATTTGTAACCTTCCATAGTCAAACTTTTATGCGGCTTCCTTCAATCACTTCGAATACCTCACGTGTGACTCACTACAAAGACAACAAAATTGTTTACAGACAAGGAAAGTAAATTCGAAAGGAATTTATTTTTAAAGTTAGGTATGTTCATAATAGTGGTCTTTGAGCACTTGAGTCTATGTTCGCTGCTAAAAGTGAGCCTTTTTTGCCAAATTTTATGCAGGAGAACCACCCAACTCCCTTTCAGCTGGCGATCTGGCGAGCCATCGGCAGACAGCTATAGTGTAGAAAGAGTGGAAGACCGCCAGCGAACTGCTGCGCGAATAAAGGCCAGGGGCTTTCCAGCAAGCCTTCGAAGGATGTTTATAACTACGGTCCTAAGTCGTATGTGACAAAGCCAAGTCACTCGCTTCTGAGCCTGTCTGACATTGCGAACTGTCAAGTTGTACACGACTACATTCGCATGTTTCAAGCATACGGAAAGAACAAACCATACGCCAAAATACTTCTAGACTGGCAAACCGTAGACAACTGAAAACTCCAGCAAAAGGGTTCTAGCCACTTTTAGTAGTCAGATTTAAACAAACAAAAGTGTATCAGTCATAACATAGATTAATATATTCATTAGCTGAATAATAGCTGTGTTTAATTAGAAAATCTCTCAGGTTAAATCTAAATTGCTTAATATAAAGTTTTTGAAGAGGGGGCGACAAAAGTCTTCTTTCTCTGCACCTGTAATTATTCTAAAAACTCTTTTATAATTTGAAAAAAAAAATGTTTATGCCGTGAGGATGTTTCTGAGAACATAATGCCAAATGACAGAGTGTAAACATGTATAATATATTTGTTTGAGTGTGCTACATTAGCTAACTAATTAAGGTGGTGAGATGCGCAGTGAAAAACAAGCAGCTACTGTCAGTGTTGAGTGCCACTTAAGGAGCTGTCATTACGTAAACTCAACAATTTTGTACTCGGACAGTTTCTAAGCACCGTATTCTTATACATGACTGTCATGTTACGGTATGTCGTGTATTTGAGGTATTGGATTTCAAGGTAGACGGTTTCGTCAAGGTTTCAGCTGAGTTTATTTCCTTTAAACAATTGAAACGGACGTTTCACCCTTGCTACACTTATGCAAAATTTTTGCCGAAACCAATTTGACTGTTTGTGTCTTATGACAATATTTACACCACAGTTAATTATTTTTGCAACATGAAATATGTGTATGTTGGATTACCTAGTATGTACCTTGTATGTTGTAGAGGAATATTTTCGTGTTGCATCGAACACGAAGATACTGGCTTATGAAGTATGGAAGAACGACATAGTAGCGACCTTCTCTCTGCTCGCCCGGACTTGGTCTGAATGGAGTCGTGGTGAAGACGTTAGGATCACCTAATTTGTGTGCTGCACTAGGATTGGCTAGTTATTGGCAGTAAACAGCTGCTAGAGGTTGCTAGTGCCTCACTACTTTGATTTTTTTTTTTTTTTAAATTTTGTTTGGATTAAGATAAATCTTCGCTAAAATGCGTATTCAAACCATCACCCCTTTAGTTCCACGACTTATACCCTTGCCTACTCGGCAACCAGTGAAGTTGTGTCAGAGTACAGTTTGAATGTGGCATATTTAAAGTAGTTTAGTTAAATGACGATTTTTATTTAATTTTGTTTTAATGTGGTAGGCTATAGTTAAATAATTTTCTTCTGTTTTTCTTTGTTTTTTTTCTTTCACTAGTAATAAAATTGTTTTTCTTTGTTTTTTTTTCTTTCACTAGTAATAAAATGTCTTACAATGACACCAGGAAACCACGCTTAATGAAAATAAGACCTACTGAGTGAGTGCACTTAAACCAACTGATATGTACAAAAATCAGACATTTATAAGTCAAATACTTAAATTGGCCTACTGGTTCCCAACGTAATGAAACAGGGGCTGCCACTTTTTTTAATAATAAAGAATGGGTGTTAGTAAATGTTTACATGAATTGTATACGGCTGTTAAAAATAATATTTGTTCTGGTATGTGGTACGTAATGTCTATAAATCTGTTCGCTCAAGTCATACATTCACACTCTATGTTTCACTACTCAGTTATTATAGTTCCCCTTCTATTTTCTATGGTTCCCGTGTTGTTGGCAAGCAGTGATGGCTACTGAGAAATGTTCACGGCTGACTTCTCGTGCGAGGCTACAACAACCACTGATTCCACTGCAGATCAGGAGGATGTGTAGTGTCAGCGAAAATAATAGTGTATTTATATGTTGAACACAAGAACGTTTTTCGTGTCCAAAATTTCACAAAAAAAAAACTAATTCCCAAGAATTATCAAAGTATTAAGGAAATTTGATGCTATTGGTATCAAAAGGAGCTATCTCCACGGTGCTAAAATGTACAGTAGACTTCACCCACATTATCTGGATGGGTTTTGTCTTACATATTCAACAAACATTATATGTATGTGAGTATCCAAGGAAACCAAACATACAATAATGGTTTATGGAATAGTACAGTTCATTGCTGCCAATATCTTAATTTCGGTAATAAATAGATATTGCTCCTTTTGATTCCAACTGCCTCATTTGTTCACAATTTTCTTATCACGACATTTTTACAAAATCGCCACAAAAGGAGATAAAACACTTTAAAATTTAATATGTGCAAATGATTGTAAGTAAAATAAAATAATTAAAATTACAAAAAATATTTACAAAAAATAATTAAAATTTTTAGTGAGCAAAATGTCATGTAGTCGTTTATTACCCCAATATTTCGTTCCATTACAAATAAAACTCATATTTCCACTATCAGCATCTTCTAAAATTTTACCAGTGAAATTTTGAGTATATCTGTCAGGTAAAAATACTTAAATTTTTTTGAAATTATAACGCTTTAGACCCAAATTTTGTTTCCAATATTTGAACTTTATTTATTGGATAATATTTACCTACTGCAAGCTTGGAAAGTTTCTTAGACTCATAAACGTTGTTTAATATGTTTAGTGATGCTTTTATTTATAAAAAAAATAAGAATAAAAAATTAAAAAAATAAAAATAAATACATTAAAAAAAGTTTTTCCATAAATATTCTTCACATTTCGTTCGACATATTTACTATTTTTATTTTTTTTTATTATTTATATTTTTTATAAATTTGTAGAAGGTACAAACAACTGTAATTGAAAAAAATATATATAATAATTGTCTTTCTAATAAATGAGAAATAAAATGAAGGGAGAACACACAACTCAATTGAGGCGAAGAAATACAAATATTAATGCTTGGGATTAATTTAAATTTAAAGGAGACATTTTTGCAAGAAAAAGAAATATAAAAATTAATGAGGGTTACATAAAATGTGAAACGTGTAACATTTATTTGAACCCCTCTATATATAAAAATTGTTAAATGTAAAAAATGTGGAGAGTCATATAAACAAAAAAAATATAAAAAGCCATGAAAAATTTAGAATTCATAATGGGCAGCCCCCATTAGTTAAAAATAAAAACAAAAAATGAATCCGAAAATAAACCAAAATCTAAACGTGAAAACGTTTATGTTAAATTTTAAATTTGTGGAAAAGAACATAATCAATTTTATAGGAAAAATCACAGATGAAATCAAAAACATCGCAGATAAAATAAAACTTTTTTTATGAATTTGAGGACTATGAATTACATAAAATAGGTGAAGCGTTTGATAGTAGATTGAAAACTTATTCCATTAATTGTATAAATGATGAAACAGGTCCAGCAATATTTGTAATGTTATGAAACCAGTTATAATAAATAAAATAAACTAAGAATTATTTTAAAAAAATAATTTAGAAGTAAGTTTATATTTTCCCGCTTAGTATCAAAGGTGATCAATTAATGACGAAGAATATCAAGAAACATCTTTTGAAACTAAAAATGAAATTATTAAACAAAAACAACTGGTTTAGATGAATATTATGAAAGAAGTGTTTCAAAAATTTTAGCTAAAATAGGTGTATTTGAAGCAAAAGGATCTCAATGGGTACTAAACGTAATAAATAATGTAGCGATGCGAATAAATAAATATATTCAGGTAAATAAAGCTTCTTGTGTTGAACTTCCACAAAAAATTAAAGCTAAACATGCTGTTATTATTGTTAAAAATAAATATCAAAAATACTTTTATGGTTTATTTTGTCAGCATTGCAACCCATAAAAACAAATCTAGATAGAGTAAAAAATTATGTACAATTTGAACAAGAATTAAATAACGCAATGGAAGGTTTAGAATTTCCAATGCAATTCGATAAAATAAAATTATTCGGAAAAATAACTGTGCATTTCTATTAATGTTTATGCACATGAAGAAAAAGGAAAATATAATGAAACTGATTATATATTTCATTCACTAACTATTACAGAAAATAAAACATATAGGCATACAGTATTAATGTTTTATGTATTAACGATACAAAGAACGACCATTATTGTTGGATAAAATATCTTTATCGAATTGTAGGATTATAATTTTCAAAAAATACTATAAAAAGAATTCTAATAGACATTTAAAATATATTTATTCTGAAGATAAATTAAATAAACATGAAAGTTAAGAACAGGAAGGTGTTCAAGCAGAACTTTCAAATGAAGAAAATAAGAAATTAAAATTTAAAAATTATAATTACTCTTAAAACTATATTTTACTATTTATGCAGATTTTAAATGTTTATTAAATAAAATATATACTTGTGGACCAAATTCTTAAAATCATATACCAAAATTTATCAAAAATACGAACCAAGAAGTCTTTGTCATCATATGATTACAAACCTCCAGTATTTTATAAAGGAAAAAAAATGTCTCTAGTGTTTTTGTAAAAATGTTAATGGAAGAAGAAATAATATTTTTTAAAAATATGAAATAGAAGTACCAATGATTCCAAAAACTAATTAATAAATAAGTAAATAAATATTTAGCAGCAATAAATTGTCTTATTTGTGAAAAACCATTACTTACAATTAAAAAGGGTGCCTTATTAAAATATTTCGTAAAATATCACGACCAATTACGGTAACTGGAAAATGTCGTGGCACAGCACATTCAGGTTGTAATTTAAATTATCAAAATCCAAATTATGTTCCTGTTTACGTTCATAGTTTATCAGGGTACGAGACACATTTATTTATAAAAGATTTTGGAAATCATTAAATGTAAATAAAATTTATTGAATCCCAAACAATGAATGAAAGTATATATCTTTCACAAAACATGTAATTGATGGAGTAAATTTAAGATTTATTGATTCGTTTAGGTTTGCTGCTTTTAGATTATATTCACTTCCTAAAAATCTTACTGAAGAACAATTTCGACAAACGTCTAAATATTTTTCAGAAGATCAACTTGAATTTGTTACAAAAAAAAGGAGTTCATTCTTATGATTTTATGGATTCTGAAGAAAAATTTAATGAAACGGATTTCCATCTAAAGAAAATTTTTACAATAATTTAAATAAAACTGATGTTTTTGATAAAGATTATAAATTTGCACAAAAGGTTTGGAATAAGTTTAAAATTAAAAATCTTGGCGAATATACAGACTTATATAACACAGTTGATGTTCTATTGGTATCTGATATAATTGAAAATTTTAGAGAAGTTTGCTTAAAAACATAAAGATTAGACCTTTCTTGGTATTTCACTGTACCAGGGTTAGCTTCGGATGCAGTGTTAAAACATACAAAATTGAATTAGAATTATTTACTGATCATGATAAAATATTAATTATTGAAAAAGGAATTAGGGAGGAATTTCTCACAGTTCTAAAATATGTGTAGAAGCAACATGAAAATACATAATTCTAAAATTCAATATTCTTATTTAGGGCTGTATCTATAAACGGCTTTCGAATGACAACCAACTGCTATCCCCATAGAGAAAGCATTGGTGAGCAGTTGGTTGTCATTCGATAGAGGTCTATAGTTTTGGCCCTTAGAATATCTACGTGCAAATAATTTATATGGTTGGGCAATGAGACAATGTTTGCCACGTGGAAGTTTTGAATGGGTAAATTGCAAACTCAATTATTTAAATTATTGGAAAAATATAAATTAAATGTGGAGAACAATTCAAATTATGGCTATATTTTAAAAGTTGATTTAGAATATTCTAAAGAATTATACAATTTACATAAAGACTTACTTCTTGCCCCAGAAAATAAGATACTGTCAAGTTCAAAAAAAAAAATAATAACAACATTATATGATGAAAATATGTATTACACTACATAAATCTATGAACAATATTTATCTTTAGCAATAAAACTGAAAAAAGTAAATAGAGTATTAACCTTTAAATAATCAAATTGGATACATTCATATATTGACTTAAACACACATATGAGTACAAATGTCAAAAACAGTTTTAAAAAAGATTTCTATAAATTAATGAATAATTCTGTTCTTGGAAAAACAACGGAAAATACCAGAAATGGAGTTGATATTAGACTATGCACAAATAATAAACAAGTTGGGAAATTAATGGCAAAACCAAATATTAAAGATAGAACTATATTTACGGAATCTTTAGCTGCAATGCATACACATAAAACAAAATTATGTTTCAACAAACCACTACGTTGGAATGAGTATATTAGATTTACAAACACTTAAATGTACAATTCCATTTTAGTGTTATGAAACCAAAATGTGGAGAAAATATTGAACTATGTTTTATACATATACTGATTCTTTAATTTATTATATAAAATCCAATTATTTTTACGAAGCTATTAAAGAAATAACTCATAGTATTAACAATATGTCACAATTAACAAAAAAGTTATTGGTAAAATTAAAAAAGAAAATATTTGAAAAATAATGGAAGAATTTATTGGATTAAATCTAAAATGTACACTGTAAATGTTGAAGGTAATGTTAAGAAAAGGGCAAAAGGTATTAAAAACGCTGTAGTTAAAAATGAAATAACATTTGACGATTATAAAATTAGTTTATTAAAAAATTAAGTGTATAAAAATATGAGCCTTATAAGAAGAAAAAACATTTAATTATTTTCAATTTAATCAATAAAGAGAGCATTAAACATTGAAGACGAAATATATATATATACAATATACATATATATAGACACACACATACATGAAAATGGTATTCATACATTACTGTTGGATCATCACCAAATTAAGAAGGAATAAAACAATATGAGAAAAATTAATACAATTTAAAATATAATATATTAAAAAATAATTACTTACAAAATTTCTTCTGTGATTCTCTCACTTCTAACAGCATATATAAGATTTTTTTGGCTAATTAACACTACATTACATAATTTTGTAGGCAACTGCTGGTTTAGTAAACTCTACAGCAAGTTTAACATTACTTCTATCCTTAACAATAAAGTTTTTCAATGTGAACAATCAATAAGATATATTGCTCCTTCAGCATCAAATTTATTTGAGCTTAAAGTAAATTTGATTACTACGATAAGAAGTATTAAATTTGTAATGCACATTTTTTTAGTTATATTATTGTCTATGTCTAGATTACAATTCTCTTTTGGAAAGACTTCATCTCTCCCATTTTTAATCGAAATATTTCTAACATTGCAGTGATAAAATAATGAGCCATGTTTAGCTTGTTCAGGATATTTTTTTCTGTTAATTTGAAAACAAAAACTTTCATAATCAGGCATATCAAACTGTAGACAATTAAATTGATCTTATAATTCAAACTGAACTGTATTCGAGTATGTGGGAACAACTTCTTCAAGACACTGCCAATAATTAAAAGAAATAGGAATTATCTGATTTTTTTTTTTTTACAATTTAGCTTAAATATCATTGCCATTATTATGTTTGTGTTCAACAACTGGCCACAAAATTTCCATTTTATCAATAACTAGCAGTCCCCCATGGTCTTGCTCGCGTATAATTTGGCCCTCGAAAGACACCACATTTGAAAAACTTTGGAAGTTGACATAGAATGCCTCGGTTCAGGTCTTCGGCCCTCACCATTGCACTCGCATTCACGCCTTCTGGGGCTCCCCGATTGCAGCATCATGTAGTGGAGTTATCGAAGAATAGATATCGTGACAATTTTCTCCGTTTTCAAATATCTGTTTACCAATTGTTGCGGGAATATTCATTGTCGAGGGAATTTTTATAATATCAGTATGTAGTTATGTATGTCTATTTTTTTTTCGTGAAGTTTTCTGATGTTTTAATAGTTTTTTCTGCTATTTGAGGCGGAGTCGAATTCAAAAATCAGAGGTAATTAAAATAGGTCCGGCTGTTCTCGAGTTATAAATGGTGTACCTAAACCGACTTTGTTTTGTGTATATAATATATTTTTACATCAGCTTCAGGAGCATTGTTAGGGTCAATAGTTTCATCAGTTTTAAGTTTAGGTTGTCTATAGATACAAACATCATCAATATAACTTCGAATAAATGACATTTTGTAACCCACTTTCCAGTGAGTATCATTACATTATCTAATAAATCCAAACAAATATTTTAGCTGCTATGCAGCTTCATTATATTTATCAGCTCTAAAAGAAAAGAATTTATCAACTCCATAACATTTTTCAACCATAGATAACTGTACACATGCTGATTCTGAAATTAAGTTTAACAAATAAGGAGCCATACTGGAAGTTATTCAGGAATGTCGATACTCTCAGTAATATTTCCTTGTTTAGAAATGGCTGGTTTTGAAAATAGGAATGGAAAGAAATTCTCATAGACATCAATAGTTGAATCTTTTGCATAATCCTAATTTTTATCTCTCGTAGTTATTTTAAATTCAAAATATAAATAAGTTTTGTTTGGATGTGAAATTGCATCACCAATTGGTATGTCAAATTCTATTCACTCATTGTATTCATTTAAATTATCTTAGTTTGATCAGTTGGTGGAAATGTTTGATGTTCTTAAATTTCAAACTTTGATCACTCATTTATATAGAAAAAATTTATGTAAAAGAATTATACAACAATATTATTTGTATATATCCATGAATTTTGACTGCTATCAAAACCTAACCATTTAACCAAAACTTTATCTCCCTTTTTTCACAAAACTTTTTTCACTATGTAATATTTATCACATTTAGTTTTAAGAAGTACTTGTTCATTTAAGATAACTTTAATGGGTTCATTATATAAATCTTAAATTCCATATGTTGTGGGATTTATGGTACAATGCTTCTGATATTTCAAATACTTTTGCAGACCAGTTGGATGTTTATAATTTTTCAAATAATTTTTTAGCTTTACTTATACGAACTTTATCTCCAATAGCAAATTTCGGTTTAGAAAAATTATTACTTTATTATTATACATATTAGCCATAATAGAGCCTTCATTGTTTTTATTACATCAACTAGTTCCATTTTTATTGTTCTGTTCTATGAACTGTGTTATTGTAATAACTTATTAATTTTGGTAATATATCTATCCATTTGTAGTATCCTTTTATAGTAAGCATTTTCCACACATTCCCTTCAATGTTTTATTAAATCTCTAAATAAATAATGCTAGCTTTCTTATTATTAAATGTTGAATAATGTTATTGTTGTTCAGTCAAATAAATGCAACACAAACATATACTTCGACACTTTAATCCTTCTGCTTTGTTTTAGTACCTCACTTTTCCTTCAACCACTCGTCTCCATACTTCATCCCGACAACCACAACAAAACACCACCCTTACCAACCCAGAAAAATAAACTTATTTACAAACGTTAAATTTATCTATTAAACAGTTATATATACAGGGTGTCGCAGGAAGTAGTGTCAAGCCGAAGCAGGGAGATATAGGACCACAAGGGCTATCAGAAACACTCCCATGTGTATAGTCAGATTGTTGATAGTTTAAATGTTACGAATTTTTTCCTGTTTGTTGTGCGATTCTTGCAGTCATGGCAGAGAGTACTGGTTATTTCCATATATAACTGTGACAGATACTTGAATGTGTGTTAAAATAGGAGACAGACTGGTCGATCGTGTGTGGTGATAATTACGTACCAGTGTCGTAGCGTTATGTCTATAAAATTATCTGAAGACAGACATTATCTGAAAGTTACGTTTAACCTTAACGTTTCGAGAATTGTAAAAATTTAAAATTACAACGAACGGGTATCGTATGGACCTAAAAAACTGTCTCGTATTATCGGCTTAATACAGTGAAAATTTTATCGTCTGCAGTTAATTATTTTGTATAAACAATTGGAATCTACGTGTAGTGTGTGCGAAAGTTGAACGACACAAGTAAGAGGAAATTTGATAAAAACACATGAACATGAACAAGACATGTGTTTATTTGAACAAATTACAGAAACTGTTCAAAATGTCTACCCTCTGCTTCAATGCAGATGCGTCATCGCCGGAAGAAGTTCTCTTTCAAACGTCGGAACGCCATTATTTATTTTATCGGTATCAATCAACAAATAAACAGATTTTGGCATTTCGCACGTTCTCTGATAAAAAAAAAAAACATTTCCGAAAGTTGCCGATGCCGAATGACATCGCACTCGGGAACCTTCGGGCGTGCAGAGAGTTCTGTGAAAAGAGCCTCACCCACAAAGTTAGCCCAAATGACTGTATAGGATGAACGTAAACACTCACTTAATTCATTTGCAGACGAGTTCCGCAACGACCTGCCTAGCCCAAGACCTTCCCTATGTATTCTATGTGAAGGCTTGGCTTGAAACTGCTGAAAACAGGCAGTGTCTTCCCTAGGCCCTGTCAACCGACAACGGCCACCCACATAAAACAACACCGAAGAAGCAGCGTTGCCAACCCGTCAGCAAAATATGTCCGTACGAAAATATCGTTTGGACCGTATTTTTCATCCCAGGACCGTACATTAATTTTTTTTACGGTTATATTAAAAAAAATTGCACCATAATGACATGATGGTAATAAATTATAATTATTGCCATCAAAATAAAATTACGAAAAAACCAAATAAAATCTTACTCTACATAGTTACGGAATTAAGCAACAGAACACAATCACAACAGTCGATTCTTTTATGTTTACAGCAACGTCGGGTTATGACTTAACTTACATAATAATGTGTAAATCAAAGTACTTAAACCCGGTTTATCAATTACGCAAGCCAGTAAAAAGGTAAGAAATAAAATCTCCAAAACATGCACGACGATTTAAGAAGTTAAAACTTCGTGCGTAACGATGTAACAACGCTACAAATCAAAATTACAAAATGGCAAGATGAAATTTCTCTACACATTCCGCTCACACATTACCTAATAAATAGTTTTAAAAATAGCTTTCGGCACACAAACAATGAAAATATGTATAACTGACTACACATAAAAAGGAAAAACTTTACTCACCAGAAATTATTATTCAAAGGTTTTGTCACAACCATCGTCGCTGGTAGTTGCGTGCGATGTTGAACTTTGTCCAGATGGGCGATTGTAGCATAATCTTTTAGTCATGCTCTTTAGCATGTCTTCTGTTGGGTTGAATTTGTCACACGAGGAATCACCTAGCTTTTAACACATTGGTTCGCAAGCATACAACCATTTATGGTAGACACGTTAAGCATATTCCTACTTTTCACTTTAATTAAATTCATTCTACTGAACACCCTTTCACAGTCTGCATTCGAATGTGGTAGAGAAAATGCCGAAAGTGCAAACCTTGACAAATTTGTAAACTGCTTTTCCCCACAATTATCCTCCAGATTCAGTAACTGAGCCCAAAACTCATCAGGCTCAGCTATGCTTTTAATGTTAATTGGTAAATTAGTAATTGCTAATTTTCGCCATT
Source organism: Medauroidea extradentata (assembly GCA_003012365.1). NCBI lineage: Eukaryota > Metazoa > Arthropoda > Insecta > Phasmatodea > Phasmatidae > Medauroidea > Medauroidea extradentata. The sequence goes on from PNEQ01115610.1 coordinate 16,725, forward strand.
CATCATCAATTGTTTGAAGGAAGTGGTTATCTTCAGCTGGCACGATCCTGGGTAAGTTTACTGCTAGGGGTACAATTGAAGGCGAAACTTCTCTTATTGCATTAGACAAAGCCTTTTTAGGTGTTAACATAGAAAGTAGGGGAAGAAGGTTGACATCGAAATTGTATCTTTTCTTTAACTCCAAGCAACCTATTTGCAAAAATTGTTTGCATTTTTGAACAAAGTCTTTTAGAGCAAGTTTGTTGTCGGTTATTTCTTTCTTTTGAAAGGCCTTCATTACTTCAACACCCAAATACAAACTTGAATCGGGAAGAAACTTGCTCACATTATTGGGGTCAATTTCAGATAATTTTGTTTGCGTCACGTATGCCCGATCCATGAAACACAATAGAATGTCTTTCAATGAGCTTTGCATTTTTTCATGTAATTCTGTAATAACAACTTGGAGCTCTGAAAGTAATTATTTATTGACGTAAATTTTGGCAAAACCCACACCAAAAACAAAAAATACAATTTCAGAAAGGGATCATTTAAACCTTTGTAGATTTCCTCAGCTGCAATTAACCGTTCCTCTCAATATTTGGTATTAAAATACAGCCGTAATGCTTCCCACTGTTCTATAACTCTGACAACAACAGCCTCCAAAGAGAGCCATCTCGTTTGAGATGGATGCAGTGACTTGTGAACAGGTAAATAAAAAAATACTTGAAATTCGTGAAACTGTGCTTGTCTTTCAGCACTGGCACCAAAGAAATTATAAATGTTTCTTACTAAATCTTCGCAATGTCTAGGAAGATACTTGCATGCTTCACTAGCACAAAGATGCAATGAATGGCAAATGCATTTGAGAACTGTAATGCCAGGACAATGTTCCTTAAAGCGACTCATTACTGAATTTTGAGCACCCATCATTACATTGCACCCATCAGATGCAAATCCGACTATGTTTTCAATTGGCACATCGTATTCCTTCAACGAGTCCAATATTCCTTTAAACGAAAAATCTCAAAAAACATTACAAGGATGCCAGAAACGACTAACTATTTTATTTAGGTTTAATAAATCAAAATATCTAACTACAATACATGACGTTTTAACAGTTCCTATGTCTGTAGTTTCGTCTGTAGAAATGCTAAACTTGGATGATTTTAAGTGTTCGGAAATTTCTAGCTTGTGGTTTTCGCCAATGACATTACTTACAATAGCTGTACACTTAGTACGTTTCATATGTACGGCATCGGCGATTTCCGAGTCAGAAGAACATGATTTTAAAACACCCTATAAGTGGTCCATTGCCATGAACGCAATATTATGCTCTGCAAAATATCCCGCCAACTTAATTTCGGCGGTGTGTGCTAGTTTTTGAATGTCAGATATAGCAGAGTCAGGGTTTTTTAGAAAATAACTAATTGCACTCTGGCTTGCTACAGAAACACCTTTCAGTTTGCTATTATGATGGTCACTTTTACAATGTTTTTTAACGGAACTAAGTTCTGAAATGAAAGAAATATTACATATTTTACATTTCGCTTTTACAGAATTACAAGGATCGCAGCACAGTAAATTTACTCAAAAGTAATCTTCAGCAAGTCAAAGAAGCAAATGAAAGGCTTATAACAAACCACCAATGTGGCAACTGTAAGATAAAGGAAGATGAAATCACAGCGAAAGTGGCAGAAAATCATATAAAAAATAGAATGACTGAAAAGGTAACGATGGAATCACTACAGGTTATTATTGAAATTCTCCACAAAGATGTACAAAACCTAAAGGAAGAAAATGTGCAACTAAGAGAAAAAATTGGAAATATGAAAACAACAAATAAACCTACAGAAAAATTCTATACTCCAAGAAGAACAGCATACAAAAGCTACCCCAAATCACATCAAACTGAGGTAGTGGTTGGAAATAGATACCGTGTCTTGGAAAATGTTGATGACTATCCTCCACTATCAGTAGCAAAGGAACACAGTAACCAGGAGAAGTAGGTTACCCAACCAAGATTCCTAAGTACACAAAACACAATATGACCAGCAGTAAGCCAAAGATAAGACTTTATGGAGATAGTCATGGTAAAGGAATCAGTGAAAGTGTCACAGCAAAATGTGTGAAACATAGTACTAGTGGGAATGTCTACCCAGGAGCTCCATTAAGACACATTGTGCATCATAACATTGAAGAAGGGCTGGGAAATGTGTGAAACATAGTAATGTACTAGTGGGAATGTCTACCCAGGAGCTCCATTAAGCCACATTGTGCATCATAACATTGAAGAAGGGC